>RWJN01000561.1:0-20653 GCA_004332605.1 Steccherinum ochraceum
AGACGAGCGGGACGGCGGTGGCGGGGGCGGGGCTTTCTTGGCGGGATCGAAGTTCTTGCTGGGCTGGCTCTGAAAGCGATCTCGCGTTTCGGAGAACTTGTTCTTGCCAATATCGCGTGCTTTCTTGATGTCGTTGACTGAGTGGCGGGATGATGAGCGGATGGTGAGATGACGAGGAGTCGCGACGGGGGTGATGATGACGACAAGCCAACTTACCGGAGAAATTGCGCAGCGAGTTCATGGTGGAGTGGAAGAGGATCTTCTAGCTTAGCTCGACAGAACGAGGGTGGTTCTGCAGGCGTCCGTGTTATGTTCTCTGCTTCGCGAGGATGGCGTGCGGGCGAGGGTGATAACCGATCACAGCAAGTGGAGCAGAAGAAGTGAACTTCCGGGTATGTCGTGGCAGATTGTCGCGCAATTCGGTATGTCGTGGATGATGATGATGATGAACTCTTAATTTCTATACCGCGAGTAGACGAGCATGCGTCGAGGTGCGGTGCTACAAAGTAGCTACGAGAATAAACAAAAGGAATATGACACAAAAGTTGTTGCCTCTAACGGCGGGGGGTGTTCTGAGATGTCGTGATCGAGTTTGATGAGTCTTTGCGTTCGTCGTGAGTCTTGGTCGGCTTGAACATAGCGCATAGTAACCATAACCATATCTTCATCGTCTTCCTCCTTCCTCACTTTGCTCTCCGTTCCGGGTTCCTCGCTTCGTCTTCTTCTTCTCTCTGTAAACCTCCACCTCATCTCCTACGAAGACCGTATCTCCAGCCTTTGTGAACGCGCCGGTTCTCGCAATAAAAGTCGCCAGTGCTTGAATGCCCCTTTCCGTGCCTACTATCTCCACCTCTTTCAGTGTTGGTGAAATCTTCGTGAGTATTGGTCTGTGTTCCTCGTAGCGCTCGCACTCGAAGAGGATATGCTTCCGAGTCTGGAAGTCCTCCCCGCATGGGCAATCTGTGGTCTCGGTCGGTACGAATCTTGAATAGTATTCGCCCAGGAATGCGTGTGCTGTGCGGCACTGCGTGACGAGTCCATATGTCCGTCGGTTCGTGATGTTCTTGAAGTGATTCTGCGGTTTGAGTTTCGGCTCGAATCTGTTTGCGACCGCAAAACCGGATCCTAATCCTTCCACCCTACGTCTCTCCATCCATCCTGCAACCCATTCCTGCAATACCATCTCTTTCGCTCTTCTCCCAATGCACGCCCACGATCTCGCTCCCTCCTTTCCCATCGCCTCCAATGAAGCCTTCGCCGCCTCTCGATCCGACCGCTCGTTGCCTTCAACTTTGCTATGTCCGGGTGTCCACTTGACCACAATACTGTTCCGTTCGTCGGCTTCCAGGAACTCGGTTGCCGCTTTGCAGAACTTGATCGAATATTGTTGGCCTGAGTGGCAACCTATATCAATAATAGACGTTATCGCTGAAGAATTATCTGCACATAGATACACCGTCACTGGTCTGAACGGCACGATTCTCGTCATCGCATATGGAACTGCGGCGCACATTCCATCTGCTAGCCCCCGCAGCTCTGCGTCGTACACCTCACAGTGTGCTCCCATCGGAATAGACTTCTTGGCGACTTCCTCGCCCTGGTGAAGGATCACAAAGCCTGCCCCAGCGCCGCATACACCCTCGTCCTCTACCCGCGACCCATCTGTATAGACAGAAAGTGAATACTTAGCTTTTGACATTTCTTTCGCCCATTTCTTGTGCTCCTTAGCTTCCTCTTTCTTCGACTTCGTCTGCGGGACGACCTGGATCCTGTGCGCGAGAGATGGGTGCACCCCGCAGTCCCACCATGGCATCAGGAAAAACCCAAGTTTATAATTACGCGTAATTATAGACGGTCCTTCCATAATGACGATAACTCGGGCATAATCCTCACAAACAGGTGTAATCGTAGTGAGGAAGGCATAAATTACAAACCGTTATATCGATTACATGTAATTTATACTTTTCTACAGCGTATCCGTTCTATGACTGTTGCGACGTGTACAAAACCCCGGCGGAACGAGCGAAGTACTAACCACGGTATGCCAGCATGATCCGCGCGTGGGTGGAGATACATGTAAAAGGGGTATCGAAGGGGATCACAGCAGCTGAGGCGAGAGAGTGTTCAAGGCCGATGCGACAGGGAACAGCACCGACAATGTGATACAAACACATCATGTGAAGGGCGGGTAGATTGTGGACGACAGAGAAGCGCGGGGCCGGGGGCGGTGAAATCCGAGTCGCAAACGACGAACACTGGCAGCGGGGACGGGTACGCGAACATGGGGGGGGGGGGGTTCATACAAGCTCATCATCCGAATGCAACTTGAAGCTTGAGGCAGTACCGTGTTCGCTCCTCGGGCGTGGGAGGTCTCACATGAGACGATGCAGATCATGTGGATTGCTTGTAAGTATGCGCGACAACATTTGACCACGATGCTCGAGCAGTCCTGAGGTCGCGTAGCATACCGCTGTAGGACCAAAGCAGGACATGATATTGTCAGTAAAAGAATGCGCTAATCATGTAAACCTACGTACCACAGGCTCGACTGGACGTGTCGCGCACTCGAGCGCTAATAAGCGCCCAGAATTCGCGACCGCTGGAGCAGGGGAGGTAGGGTTCCTTGATAGTGTATGCGCATTGAATATCTAGGAGTCAATACCAAAGATAAGAGGCGTCGATGTAAAGATAAGAAAGTACAAGTGACGCACCTCAAAAGCTTACGACACAACAGCTACTCCCTCTCTGAGCCCAGAATCCACCGGTGTCCGGCTTTTGCAGATCCCCAGGCTTCATAGCTAGCGCACATGATGCCGAGTAAGTTCGTGGTCCATGTAGTGGAGGAAGCTCAGGTAGGGGTAAATGGTGGCTGGGGAAGGGGGCAACAGCATGGAGGCATGGAGGGACTTGGGGAAACTGCGAGACTCGAGTGACGACTAACGCCACGAGCCCCACAGGCGCCAGTGACTCAGCGGCGTTTGCCGGCTTCGTTGTTATGCCAGACTCCAGTCGTTTTCTCCCTCTTCCCTCTTCCCTCTTCCCTCGTCTTTCTTCCCTTGTTTCTCCTCTTTCATTTCGTCTTGAGCATTTCCTCTCCTCGTCTTGTTCTCATCCCCGTTGTCTCGATACTCGAACACGACGACCGCCGTCACGACACCTCAACAGACTTGCCAGACTGCCCGGGTTTTGCCACGTCACAGCAACATTACGACAACAGCAAATGAAGAACGGGTGATAGAGGAGCACGGAGGCCGGTTTTGTCGTTCGCGATAGTGTGGTGCGTACCATCTCTGTTACCGTCTTGCTGTGGCACTGATACGCTCTACTGGTCCATTCGTCGTTTGGGCTCTCGATGAGCCGCGGGTTCCGTCGAACGCAATCGCAATTCATGCACTCCTACCACGACGGAGCAATTGGATGCCCTGAACATGAGCCTGAACTGTTCAACTGGCGCAGCATGGAATTCTTACGGTGATCGTGGCTACGGTGCGTACTCTAACCTCTGCCTATCATGCAGTAGACTCATTTAGATTTTATTTTGCAGGACTTTGGTCAAAGGGTACGCACGCCGCAGGTACAAATATGTAACGCGGTATGTCGGTATGTGCATCACGGTGCTGTACCTGTCTCTGCTCTGATGATGACTATTCGCCCAGCACACCTTACTGCTACGTCCGGATCTGTCATCTGTGTATCCTTCCCCAGGCTTCCCCCGTTGCGCACATCATCGTGTGTACTCCGTCGTTTACGTATTTCGTCTCGTCATTGTGCTTTCGCCCATGGTAGATAGATGTTTGGTTGGTCGGCTCTGGGCTGTCCTATCCCCAGTGCAGCAGCTGTGTATTGTCTCCATATGTATGTTGCATTGTAGCAATGTTATTTGTATATATACCTGCATCAATACAATGGTTTCTATTGCTCCTACCATGTCCAAGTTGGTTACCGTGTGATGAGTCCCGATACTAGCTGTATGAAATATGAGCTGTAATGCGAAAAGACTGCTCGTAATTATACCCAATATGCTATAACGGACATGAGATATGCCAGGACCCTTTGTAGATTCTATAACGCATGTAGGTCCTCTAATTACGCGGGATTAGGCCTAATTACGAGGATTATCTATAATTACAAACTTGGCTTTTTCCTGATGGGCGGGTGTAGGCCGGGTCTGATCTTCTCGACGTCTGGATCTGTCCGATACGCCACCTCTTCCAATCGAGTGGCTTTCGCGCGCCCTCCTTGAACATGAGTCTTGATAGGTACGTCGTCGGTAGGCTCGATTCCGCCTCTCCATTGCCTCGGTAGACGTTGTCTAATCGGGTTACTGTCTGCCAACTTGTGAAGTCGGTGGGCAGCTCTGTCGCTCAGCCAGTCCAGGCGATGCTTCATGGGCATAATACCGGCATCGACCTGTAAAGCTTCAGTAGGGGTGGTGCGGAATGCACCGCAGATGAGGCGTAATGCCTTGTTCTGTACGGTCTCCAACTCCTTTACCATCCCTGTGCATCCTTTCTTGGCCCACCACAGCGGACTCGCATACGTCATCACTGGGAGGACGCATGCGATATAGAGTTGCCTCATATTCATCGGTGCCAGTCCTCGTACTGTATTTGCGAGCATCGAAATGGCATTGCACACCTTTAACGCGCGAGCGCATGCCCCTCTGACTTGATCATGGAACTTGAACTTGCGGTCCCATACGACACCTAGCCACTTCACGTTAGAGCTTGGGGCTATCACAGTCACCGTCCCGTCTTCCTCTGGTAGGTCAACGCTCGGGTTCGTGGCCTTCCGTCTATTGTGGTAATGAGCGAGTTCGCGCTTCACCCGATCCGGGCTAAGACCTAAACTTATCAGTATCTCCAATACAATTACATACGCTTCTCGAAGCCTTCGAACGTTGTACTCCAAGGAGATCGACGCAATCTTCAACTTGCCATCATCCACAAACATATAGAGGGTGATCTTGGTTACCTTCATGCGAATATCTTCGGCGGTGGGCTGATTTGCTTTCTCGAACCGCTCCGCTAATTCTGCTGCATAGAACGCTGCTAGGATGGGTGAGATGGGTGATCCTTGCGGAATCCCATTCGCCACAGGATCCATACTACCTGTTCGACCGTCGAGACAGACCGCCGTCTTCCTATCTTGTAGAAAGGCGCCTACCCATCGAACGATCGGAACTGGGATGTCTTTTCCTCGGAGAATGTTGAGCAGCTTGTCGTGGCAGACGTTGTCGAAGAAACCTTTAATGTCAAAGGTCAGGGCTGATACCATCAACCTACGCTCTTGGGCCAGTTGCGCATCGTGCATGAACGCCATGGTGGCGTCAAGTGTGGAGCTTCCAGGGCGAGCACCGAACTGATAGCCCGACACAGCCCCATGAGATACTGCATAGTGCGCCATTCGTCGAGCTTGGATACTTTCCAAGGCCTTGCCCGCGCAGTCGAGAAGTTGTATGAGTCGGTACGACCTAGGGAGGGAGTAATCCTTCTTCCCCGGTTTGCGTAGCGCCACTGCAATCGATTCGCGCCAACATCTAGGATGATGTCCGACACGCGAGCACTTCTGAAACAACGTAAGTATCTTTTCCTCTTCTACTTCCCATGCCCATCGTATCGCAATCGGGGGCATTCCTGAAGGGCCCGGGGCTTTATATGGATTTGGGCCGTAAATCGCCTTTCTGCATTCTTCGCGAGTGACATCGGTGAACGGCAGTTGGTTGGGGTTTGGTGAGTCGAGGTCCGGCAATGGTACCCCGGGTAAGTCGGGAGGTGGCTTGAAAAGGGTGTCGCGTAATGCATGACACTTCTCGTCGTGCTCTACCGCCGTAGTTCCGTCTTCTCGCTGGATGGCCGGTGACGGGTACTCGCGTCTTCCTTTCGTCCACTTGAGAACGTCCCATACGTTCGACGAGTCGACCTGGCTGAGAGTTTCTTCCACCCAATTCTTCTTGGCTTTCCTGATAGCGCGGCTTAAGTGGTTTCGAGACGATTTGACTTGTTTGACGAGGGCTGGGCTACATTCCCTATGACACTGTAAGTACTCGCGCGCCGCCTTACGCTGTGTCGTGAGCCGTGATTTCAGCTGCGTAAGCTCCTGGGTCCACCACGCCTTGGCTTCCTTTGATGGGCGTCGTGCTGGTACCGTCTTCTCGGTCGCTTTTCGCATCGCCGTGTTGAGTGCGTCTGCTGCTCCGTCTAAGGCAACCACGGACGGGGTCTCGGACTGCGATAGTTCCCACCACGGTTCCAGATCCTCGTTCAGAGCCTTCCCCAGTTCCGCTTTCCACTTCTCTTCATCCGCTACTCGGAAGTTGTGCTTCTTGTTGGACACGTCGGCTATGGGGTCCTCACCAAAGTCGACTTTCCACCTAAGAGCAAAGTGGTCAGACCCACAGGAGTACTCGTCGTCTACGCACCATTCCCGGACCAAGTCTGCAGCTGCAGCTGCAGGGTTTTGGAATGTGAGGTCAAGAACCGACAGTGTTCGTCCGTCGTGGGATTGATACGTCCATTCGTTCGGTTCGTTCAGCAGGACTAGGTCATTCGTGTCGCGCCAATCTTCCACCTTATTGCCTTGGGTGTCGTTGGGTCGATTTTCTTGCCAGGATACGTGATGAGCGTTCCAATCGCCAACGAAGATAGTCCGTCGCTGGGTTGGCCAGAGAATATCTTGCAGGCGGTCGATGGTCCAATCCCGCCCACCTCCTTGGGGTTTCTGGTTGTATACCGTTACCACCGAGAAAGCAGGAGATCGTCCTTGTCGTATATCGAGTACCTGGATATCTGGGTCATCGACGGTATCTGATCTCAACGTGACAGAAAAGTCGGAGCGGGTCTTGGCCACGTATGCCATCACCCTTGGGCGCAGGTCGCCGTCAAGGACTTGGGTCGGGAGGACGGGTTGCCAGTGTGCGTGAGCTACTGGGCCCTTCTGTCCATTCCCGATGTTCCCATACCACGGTTCTGATAGCAAAATAAGATCCGACTCACCAATGGTTTCGTTCAGCAACGTATGTACAACTTCGTTCTTACGATTTGCGTTCAGGTAAAGGAAGCGGATGGGGCCTGTCATGAAGAACGGTTTGCGTGGCCCTCTCTTAACGCCCCGTGCAGTTCAGAGCTTGCGGGGTTCATTGGTGCCGACCTTGGTGTCTTCTGAAGGTCGACCATGTCCTGGTCGTCGTCTGACCACCTCATAGTCCGGGAAGGAGTCGACGGTCTAGTGATGGCCTCTTGGAAGGGTAATCTGTCAACGCTGTTGGTCGGTGGTTCAGGCCGTGAGTTCTGAGCCGCCTCTGGCTGATGGACTCTCGGTATTCCTGTCGCAGCAGGCTGAGCAGCCCCCGACGTGAGTTCCGCCACTCTCTTCTCGAGGTCCTTCTTAGAAGGTCTCTTCGCCCCTGCTCCTAGCTGTCTCGGCGCCGCCTTGAGAGCCATTGACTTGTAAGTTTGCCTATAAATGCAAGATCTCGCGTCCGCTCTATGATCGCCTCCACAATTACAGCATTTCGCTGGAATATGTGCGCACTCTCCAGACGCAGAGCACGTAGGGCATCTGTGCTCGTGCGTCCTGTGTTCTTTTGCGCATACGCCACACTTCGGCTTCGCTCTGCATGCTCTTGTCAGGTGGTCAAAGCTATGGCACGTCTCGCACGTCCGTGCGGGTGGTACGTCAATGTGAGGGGCGGTCCTGCACGGTCGTCCTTGGACGAATATCCTTCCCCGATTGAGGACCTCTCTCGCGCTCTCTTCCTTATCGAAAGCGAGCACGACAGAGGCCGTCCTCCTCTGCCCAGACTGCAAGTCCTCTCGGCTGCACATCCACCGCGGTGGAGCCACCATACCGCCCATCTCCTTCATCCATGGGTTGAGCTCCAGAATCACCATCTCCAACTCTTCTGGTGTCACCTCGGTCCTGCCTCCTTCTTCTTCGAACCATTCCAGGCGGCTGCACGGGACACCATTCACCTGCACTTTCCACCACTTCCCGTCCACCCACGCACGCTGCGAGAAGTTCCCCCCCGGCAGAAGCACCTCTACGATCTCGGGTGCGAACTTCACCAGCTCCTCCGCTTGCCAACCACCTCCGACGTACACCGCAATAGTGCCGCTCGCGTTCCACCTGTATCCTGCGGCCATACCTTTCTTACCGTCCCCTCGTTTCGTTGTGAGCCGGTCGTCGAGCTGTTTCCAGAGAGCAATGCTTTGGACCCGTTGCTCGAGCGAGGGCACCGGTCTCAGTTGTATGATGATGTTCGTTGCAGGGGTGTCCGGTTTCTTCTTTGGCGGTGCTGCGGGTTTGAAGACCGGCCCCGAGGCGTGGACATCCTTTGCTCCGGTCCCCCTCTGCCTATTCCCCTCCGATGCTCCTGTGTTCACTTTCGATGGGCGTTCCTGGTCATGCTCTGTTCCTTTCAGATCTGTGATCAGAGTACAGTCGCCTCTGCCACAAGCTATAGCCGCCCAAGGCCATAACCTCCCATAACCCATAGAAAGAGGCTCCAACGGACTTGGTTCCCTGCTAACAACCCATACTCTCTGCAAAACCCCATAAACCATAGCTTTTGGCCGAAAATTTTGGCGGGAGTATGGGTTTCGCGAGAGGTCCGTCGGTCGAATTGGCACCCAAATCGGGCGGTGGCTGGAATTTTCTCGCCTGCTAGCGGTGTCGGAACTGTGTCTCGGGTCGCACGCAGCTACCCAAAGAGCATTCGGAGCAATTCGAGGTCTCGTTTGACGTCCTCGGTCGTGTCGCCAAGCGGTTGCCGAGGACGGCAGAGAAGCGCCCTGGGTAGGCACCTCCTGGCATCCCATACACTGTCCAAACCCATAGCTTTTCGGTCTGACGGAGGGGGTATGGCTTGTGACAGAGTCGACTGTAGTCAGCTTAACAATGGAGGATTCGATTTTCTCGAATCGCTTTTCGCTCTCTGGCGTTCCCATCATCGTGCCCAACCCGACCATATTGAGAAATTTCTGTATTCCTCTTTGCACCTCTGGGAATTCGCCCATCAGATTGATGACCCCAACTTCGGAGTAGCGCTGTAGCAGCGACTGTCCGAGCAAGTCAATATCCCGGAGAATATAATCCGCGCACTCGCGTTTCTCCTCCCCGGAGTAGAGTCTGCATTCGTCCATCTCCACATTCCAGTCATCATACATTGGGTCGCGTCCGAGTCCAACTAGGCCCTGCACCTCGCCTTCCTCATCCACGTCTTCCATTTCAGAGTCTCCATCCTGAGGAGGATTCTCGGTGGGTACTGACTCCTTTCTAGCCTGTCCACCTCTCCTTCCAATAACGCCATTTTCGCTCACTGAGCGAGGTACTTTCCCTCCTTGTGACGTAGCACGGCCTAGCAGCGCCTCTTTTGCCGCCGTGCCAGCAGATGGGGTGCGTGGGTTGTCTTTCGACATCGGGGAGCTCTTTGTTACCCTACTCGCAGAAACAAGTGAAGAACTCATCGTATTCGCTCGTTTTTGAGCTGGTTTGTCCCTTGGGGGACCGGGTGGCGTACCCGACTCCATGGAATGGCTTGCTTCTTTGCCCTTGAGACCGTGGGAAAAAAGCAAGCAGGTGGGAGTAGCAGATCAAGAAGCGATTCTCGGTATGTCGTGGAGATTACTTGAAATAGCACGTTCGCATTGTGGGGTATGTTCTGAACAAGGTGAATGGAAAGAGATTTCTGTCAGAAGCTCGACGAGAGAGATTATGAAGTGCGCAGCATTGTAGACGCCCATAAAGAATGCTCCCGGATAAGGCAAAGGCTTTGGAATATAACAAGACCAAACAACGCTTCTTAAAGCAGCGCTTGCAGGCGCCTACTATCTTTAGCGGATGATTGCGTTGGTGCGTTTTTGATGTTCTTTCATATGTTTTGTTTTCCGTTGACGTTTACGCGACCCCATCAGTGCACCTCCGTCGTCAAGGAAAGCGACGACACGACTGGATGGACTGGTTTGGCGATGCGCAGCCGACGGGTCGTTCGACCGGCGTTGCCCGCCACATCGTTTTCACTCCACTTCTCTCCACCGCACCAGTTTGTCGAAGACTCCCCCGTTCTCAACATGGTGACGTGAACAGCGCGCCCATCTAGTATATATATTCCCTCCTTCTCTGCTCCTTCCCTCCAACATACCTTTCTCCCCCCTCCATCGTCTGTCTCAGACCCAGAACAACACCTTTCTTCGTGTCCTTCTCATCTCACACAGTGAACCATGTCTTCCAACGGCCCCACCATCTTTTCTGCTGCCCACGATGACGCCCTCCGCTTCGGAGCTGGCCCCATCGACCTCAAGAGCATCAGCGAAGGTATGCACCCATTCCTCTCTACCGCATTCGCATCGTGTTCTGACGCGCTTTCATTCTAGCTGAGGCCCGAAGGCTCATGTCTGAAGAGCACAAGGCCTTGGGCTACCGCCCTCCCCCTGGCTCCCTCGCCGCAGAGGCCCAAGCTGCCGCCGCCAAACGCCCCGTCAAGGACATCTCGTGCGGCGTAACTCCCGAACAACTGCGCGAGATCGCACTCAAGGACGCGGAACGCATCAAGAAGGAGCGCGAGGCGGCCGAAGCGAGTGCTGCAGCAGTCGATCTGAGTAAAGTCGGAGAAGGTGTGTGTTTCGCGTGTCTGGTGGCGCTTTGTGGAGTAAGATGTTGACAGTGGTGCTTTCTGGTCTTCTAGCGGAAGCTCGCAAGTTGATGAGTGAGGAGCACAAGGCGCTCGGACACCGCCCCCCTCCCGGGTCGCTCGCAGCTCAGGCGCAAGCCGCCGCTGCCAAACACCCCAAAGTCGCTGGCACCGCACTCGGTGCAGCCCACGATCTCCAGCGTGCGGCGTTGGAGGATGCTGTAAAGATTGAGGGTGTCGCGACTGCATCTGCCAACGGGATTGATTTGAGTTACATCGGTGAAGGTATGTGATGTCGTCATCGCTGCGCGTGATTGAGATCTTATGTTTTGGTTTCGGTGTAGCGGAAGCACGTAAGATCATGAGCGAGGAGCACAAGGCGCTGGGGTACCGTCCCCCACCTGGTTCCCTCGCTGCTGAAGCCCAGGCGGCCGCTGCCAAACATCCGCATTCCAGCGCCGGTTTGGACCCCGTCATCTTGACGAAGGCTGCGATCGCAGATGCGAAGAAGATTGAGTACGTGATTGCGCTTGCTCTGGGATACCATCTTGTTTCTGCGGGCTAACAGTGATTGTGCAGAACCAGTCGAAGGTCCTCTGAAGGCTCTGCTACGTCTGAGAAGCCCATCAACTTGAAGACTATCACAGCTGACGAAGCTCGTGAGCTTCAGTCCGAAGAGCAGAAGGTCTTGGGCCATCGTCCTCCCTCAGACTCCCTCGCAGCTGAAGCCCAAAGCGCCGTTGACAAACGCGCCGACGAACCTGTATGTTCGGTCCGCCATCATGCTTATACCGAGACTCATCATTCGACACCTTGTGTTTTACCCAGGTCACGAAAGAGATGGCAGCTGATATCCAATCTGCTGAGCAGAAAGAGATGGGCCACCGCCCCGAGAGCGGGAGCATCGCTGCCGTCGCCCAGAGCCTCGCGGATAAGAACGAGCAAGATGGTGGTGAGAGGACCCTTGGAGAGGCTGGCCTCTAGATTGTGAGCGAGTCGCTTCAGACATTTGCTCGCAGTGTAACTTGTGTATTTGTATCTCTCGTTCCCTTGCATCATTCTTCCGTCTGTCATATACCAACCAGTCAGATTACAGTAATTACCTCGCATCTCGTTTCCCGTAACCCTTGTATCATTAGCATCGTCGAATAATTCGCAGCATTTTCTCGTTTGCCTGATGATGTTTCTCTGCGATGGACGTTGGAAGGATGATCTCTTGATTGCAAAAGCTGCGCCTAAGAGTCAAGACTACCTTCGGGTCCGAATACGGAAGACGTCATACCAAACATTCGCGTTTTGCTCTCGCCGTCCTCCCATCGGTCACCATCCTCTTCGTCGTCGTTCTCGTCCTGTCCAACTTCTGCTCTATCTTTCTTTCGTTGTGTATATTGTTTATCGATACGATACCCGAAATTCGAGAACACAATGTTCAAGAAACCGCTCTCCGATCTCAAGACTTCAGGCAAGCCCTCACCGCTCCTTTCCCCCGTTCTACCCTCATCTCACCCTTTTCATCTCTGCTCGAACCGTCACAGCACCCCTCCGAAGCTCAGACCGTCGCAAACTGAAACAACGCGTCGTAACCACCTATGCACTCACGCCCGAACTCGGAGAGTTGCTCGTGCCCGATGGGCTGCGATCGCAGAAGTTTAGTACGCATTTGGAGGAACATGGGGTGCGTGGTGTGCTATTTGTGAGGAAAGAGAAGAAAGGAGACGTGCTTATCAGAATGTGGTTTTGTAGGTGGCGTATTTGTCCCCGGTAGGAGACCCGTTGTGGTTCACACTTGGGATTGGGTCGGATGAGCTGATACCTACAGGTAAGTAATGCGAAGCTGTTCATATCACAATCACTATCCATCTGACTGACCGAATTGTATTTTATCATGTAGTCTACACGTTATGGAAACACCCAACCCTTCTTCCGTTTCTCTCCACCCCGAAGGCAGTCATACCCAAACTCACTGGAGGTGCGGACTTGATGATCCCCGGAGGTACGTTTTCATTCGTTTGATATTCTTGCAGTACAATACTGATTCCCTCCCCTCGCTCAAGCAAGTTATCCAACACACACCCACCTTACACGCTGATCAACTCGTCTCTATCACCCAATACCAACCGCCCCTCCCCGACTCCTCTACCCCTCGTGTGGGCCCGCCGTTGGCAGTCGGGCGGATGGCCGTGACGAGTGGGCAGTTGAAAGCGGGTGGGGAAGAGAGGAAAGGCAAGGCGGTGATTGTGTTGCATACGTGGAAGGATTGTCTATGGGAGATGGGGAGTATTGCGGCGAGGAAGGGGGAGGTGCCGGAGCCGAGGGAGATCCAAGCAGCGAACGAAGGGGAAGAGGAGAAGGTGGAGGAAGTTGACGGCAGCGAAGATGAGGAGGATGGGGAGGGAGATGAGGCAGGGCAAGATGGAGGTGCTATTCAACCTGAAGAGCAGGCCGTTGGAGATACGGCACCTCCAACAGAACCTGCACCCGAAACTTCGGAAGCACCTCTGCCCAAGTCAAATCTTACTGCGGAAGGTACGTTCCTTCTAAGGTCTTGGTAGCACTTTCACTCACCTTTGCTATCACAGATGTCTCACATTGTCTTCGGAACGCCCTTCTCCAAGCCCTCGCTACAACCCTCAAGTCCCTCCCTCCATCGTCGTTCCCGATCCCAGCATCGACGTTCTGGACAACACATGTTCTTCCCGCAAGACCAGCGCAGGCGCTTGGAACTCATGGTCTGGCTGGTATGTTTTCCAGCGCGGTTTCATCGTCAGTCTGGTTCTGAACGCGACACAGATGCGAGCGCGATAGACGTCAAGCAATCAACGTACAAATCCGTGAAGGTGTTCTTGAAAGCGTGCGCGAAGGAAGGATTGATCAAGTTGAAAGAGAGTAAAGGCGATGTGATGATCACAGGTATGCTTCGATTCTGTCTCTATCTGCCTCAATCCCCAAGCTGAGCCTCGATTTTGTACCTTGAGGCGTATTCCCGAACCATCCTTCGGTGGCTGGACATCGCCCACATAAGACCGTTGGGAGCGTCGACGCCAAACGGGAGAAAGCTGAGGAGAGGGAACGTAAGGAGAAAGAGGACGCTGAGAAGAGGAAGGGCGAGATTCAAATCACAGAGCTGTGGAAACCGTTTGGGACGACTGTAGGTTTGTTCGTCACTGCCGGAAAGAGGTATGTCTCCTTTCAACCTTGCTCTGAAAATCTCGCGCTGACATGCATGAATCTACGCAGTTCACAGGAGTTGTACACACTGTCCGAAATCCGGGATACGTTCAACGCTTACGTTGCGGAGAAGCAGCTCGTCAATGCGCAAGAACAGCAGTACATCAACGTCGGCGACGATGACGCCCTTTCAAGCGCAGTACACACCAAGGGCGAGGAGAAAGCAGAGTTCTTGAAGCGGGATGATGCGTTCAAGCGGGTCAAGGACAATATGCAGAGTTGGCATCGCATCGGGGTAGAGGGCGGAGACTTTGTTACGAAGTGGGTATTGTGCATGCTCAGCGATGTGTGGTTTGGTGGCTGACGGAGGAGCGTGTAGGAAGGGATCTGTGAAGCCGATTTCTGTGGTGGTCAAACTTCGCCTGGGGCGCAAGATTGCGACGCTCGTGACGGGTTTTGAGACCTTTTCCATCGAAGCGGATGACCTTGCAGAGGAGTTGAGGAAGATCTGTGCGGGCTCAGCGTCTGGTATGTCGTACCCTTGTGATAGTACCCTCGATTGTGTTTATACTAAACTTCTTGCATGTAGTCTCCCCTCTACCAGGTAAAGCCTCTACAGATATGGAAGTCATGGTGCAAGGAAAGCAGATCAAAGCCGTCACGGACCTCCTGATGTCCAAAGGCGTATCGAAGAAGTGGATCGAGTGTACGGATACAACATTAGACAAGAAGAAGAAGTAGACTGTAACATCTTTGTGCATGTGGCTGTCGGTCATGTATCTCTACGGTAAGCATGGGACTGTTGATTCTCTCATTGTATATCGCTTCGGAGCTGACAAAATTGGTAGATGTATACCATACTGTATCGAATCACATAACCTAGCTTCCGTTGATTCATGCCGTCCACCTGGTATTCTTACGGCAATGTTCAACAAGGGCCGTCTGCTCAATGCGTCGGTCCGAGCACTGGAGCACATTTGTCAGGCACGTTTGACCACTTGCTTCTGGCGAACTTACCTTTCAGGTGGTGACGGTGCCATGTTTGCTATAGAGCGCATGGTATACCTGGAGCGATTTCTCATGGGCCGCTGGGCGTGTCCATCGCACGCTGAATTGGGCGTCAAGAAGCACGCTGGTCCATACTTCACTGTAAGAACGCCTCTGGACGCGGTTGCTATTCTGTCTTCTGCATTGCCGACAGTATGAATGCACGCGGCCGGGTGGTGTATACGAACGTGCGGGGTTAACGAAGACGGTGGCGGTTCAGAGGGTCTGGATCGAGCGGCCATATAAGACTGTGAAGGAAAAGGCTCGAAGCTATTCACCTACATTCCACCCTCCACGAAGATGTTGTTCACGTCTTTGATTTTCCTCTCTGTGCTTGTCAGCGGTGTCTTCTCTCAAAACATCTTACTGACGAATGACGACGGGTGGGCTGTAGCACAGATCCGTGCTCAAAACGACGCATTGAAGGCCGCCGGATTCAATGTGAGTTGCTGTCATCATCTCAGACTCTCCGATGCTGATTGTCTCGGTTCAGGTTGTCCTTTCAGCCCCTGCTGAGAACGAATCTGGTACGGGGTCGTCTACAGCAACTCCCGGGCCATTGTCGCAGCCTTGCGAGTTCAATACATGTCCAACTGGCTCTCCTGCCGAAGGATCGGATGCCAACGATGGTAAGCTTGCTTCCATTCGGTAAGGCTCTGAATACGTTTCGCTGATCAACTCGACAGACAGACTCAACTACGTGAACTCCTTCCCGTACGTATCGATTTTCGAGACCACGCCGCATCGTATTCCATAACATCAACTCGCTCGGAACTCTTGCAGGGTTGATGCTGTACGCTTCGGAATACAAACCCTTGCACCTGAATTCTTCGGGTCTGCCCCCGAGTTCGTGGTCAGCGGTCCCAATGTGGGCAGTAAGTACTTGATGCAGCATCTTCATTTGCGATTCGATCACTGAACTTTTCTTCCTAGCTAATCTTGGCTCTGGAATCACTGGTTCCGGAACAGTGTGAGTACCCGCCTTCCGATTCTGTGGCTCAAGCTGGGATGCTCAAGGTCGATCTATCGGAACAGCGGAGCAGCTTGCGAGGCAGCACTCGAGGGCATCCCGTCTACCGCTTTCTCTGCGACGTCTAACTCGCAGGTATCCTTCACCACGCTCACCACCAACCCGACGTCTACCTCGACGCTGGCCGCACTTCTTTACGCCCAACTGACGACCCAGTTCACACAAGCCCTCGTCTCTCCTGCATCCAGACCCATTCTTCCCGCCGACATCACGCTGAACGTCAACTTCCCCTCGACGTCCGGATGCTCCAGCGCCTCGCAGTTCAAGTTCGTCTTGACCAGGCTGATCTCGAACTCGAGCGCGACGGACGTTCAGACGTGCGGAACCACGCATTTGCCTGTGGAGACGAAGACGACGGTTGTGCACAGCAGCGGTTGCTTTGCGAGCGTGAGCGTCATCGATGCGCGGACGAAGAAGGATGTGAGTGCGCAGACGCAAGCAGTTGTGCTGAACCGGCTTGGAAGTTTCCTTTCGTGCTTCACCACTTAGTTGGTTGTATTTCTGCGATGAGGATCAATTCATCTACTTGCGAGAAGATAGTTTGCTTTCATCTCGTTTTTTGAGGGCGAGCTTGGACTGACCGTTCAGTTTTATCCAGTCAATATCCAGTGGCTCTTCTTCTCTGAAGCAAACCGCCCAATGCCGATTCGCAGCTCTAACGCTCCTTGGGATAGGAAGACGGCCCGCCCGTTAGACTTACCTCGCCAGAGCTTGAAGAACTCACCCTGCGACATTCCGGGCATCCCTCGGGCAGGTTGATCAGCTGTCAGCCTCATTCAGGATGCTGTCGGCGGGCAGAAGCAACTGTTGACCAATCCAGGATTTCGAGAAGCCCAGTGCTCGATACCGATATCTGTTTCTGCTCCCCATTCACGCCAGCCAAAATTTTGGCGGGTTATCGAAGTTATCAGCTTAGTTGTTGTGTTCTTGATCCCGAAGTCGGCTGCTCCTAGGAGGCCACAATCCTATCCCTCAACAAGACATGATAGGTGATCGATTTGTTCCAGGGTGTGGCGTGCCTCGACCTGTTCACTCCTATGGCTTTCGAGTAGTAAGACCGTGTCTCAAGTCAAACGATAAGTTGCCCAAATGATGTGGATGCATAGTATACTACTAGTAGCCTTCGCTGACTTCAACATCGACATCGGTGATATCGAACTCCTTGAGTATGTCAAGACACCTAAAAGCCGCACGTCTGGCATCTTCATCGGCAAGGGATCGAGGTTGTACCCCGACCATTACAGTCAGGATGGAGGTGGTGGGGAATTCGCCTTCGCGTATGCGACATAGGTCCATCGTTATCCACCTGAGCTTCATCTCATTCAGGCATGCTTGGATTCTAGGTGCCACTTTGGCTCCCCAGATGAGGCAGAGCTGATGCTTGTTGCCCGCGGGCCCGATCTCCCTGGGCTCTTCGATAGGAGTGGTTCTCGTATTTGCTAGACGGCGTGGGGGGCATACGGGCGCAGGATTTGCTGGGGCACGGGCTGAATCTTCTACTCCTTGAGCAGTCGATGTCGGCACTAGGAGAATGGCAACAAAGAGAGGGGCTCAGCATCCAGTGCGGAAGCAAACAAAATGTCAACGACCTACTGGTGATGATCTCAAGGTCTTTTCGTGTATCTCAGCGTACGAGACTACGTTGTCACTGGTAGAAGAAGACTTGGGTATTAGCCGCGAAATCCGACTCGGCGATACATGTCAGTGGTCGCCGAGCCTCGAGCGGAAGATAGTTACCGCGATCGGTTCTCTGATCATGAACGGAGCGCTCCGCACTTAGGCTGGATTTCGCAACACACGCATACGCCTTGGATACGACGGTGTCAGTACTTGGGACAGAGGTTGCTCACCGATAGAAGTGCTTCTCGAGGACCAGAGAGGTGACTCGGTGGAAGTACTAGTTCTGCACAGTCTGCACCGCGCTGGCCCGAGCCACTTTGATCTGCCAGCATGAGCGTGACACATCTGCCAGCGTCCGACATACGCTCCGCTCTTGTCTCCTGTCGAGTAGTGCTTTCAAAATTTCTGCAGAGACACGCCAATTTGCGTAGTCGACGCGTTTTCGCGAGCAGAACGAACAGTGGCAACTTTGTTACCGCGAGGATAGCGTCACGGGTCTCGCAGCGCTTAGTATCACGTGACCGCGTTTGCAGGACACGGCCGTTGCGAAAGCTCGTTTCTCTTCTCTTCACGACTGCCACGACCAAAGCTACGACGCACCCTTACCCTTCTTGCTCTCGACTGCCATTCTTGTATATTCTCTCTCATAACTTTCAATTTGAACGCGTACATCTGCCATGCCTGGGCCTCGTAACCAAAAATCGCGGAAGAAGGCCAAACCGAAGAAAGACAAACGCGTCAACAAGTCCGCGACTCCAGAGAAGCACGAGACTCGAGCCTTGCCCCAGATACCAGACTCAGTGGACGAAACCCAGCTAGAAGAGCAAGTTCAGCCAGCTGTACAAGAAGTGGGGGACTTTCATGATCCACGCTCTCCGCCAACTCAAGCAGCTACCTCATCTCCAGGTCTTCCCCCTTCGGAAGAGTTGCCATCAATTTCGAATCGCATTCCATCCCCCTTCGACTCTGCATTGACTCCGGAACATGACGCGACGTCCGCCGACTCGTTTGCTCTGCCCGACGCTCTCTTCAAACCGCCATTCATAGAAGACCCTGGGACGGGAATACGCGTTCGAGACATGCACGAATTCCTCGCGTCGCGTTTCGCGGCGCCACCGTCGTTGGAAGATGAGCTTTGTGCCGAATTTGCCCAAGAGGAGGTGCTGCAGATGCTGTGTAGCGTGTTGCCGGACGAGATTGCTCTAGTGAGTCCTCCCCTTCTGCACTTTATGAAGTTTCGAGTTCTCATGTCAACAGATCTTGTGGTACAACAAGAGTCGTCTCACAGCACGAATCTGTCCCGCTTGCCAGCGTTTGTATAGGCTGGGGGACATTCTGCACGACCCTCTTGGGCCAACCGTGCCACCGAGTGATCCCGAGAACGAAGCACGGGTCTCAGAGAATCGTCAGAGAGAGCAGGAAATCAGCGGCCTCTGTGAGTTCTCCTCTCTATATTTCTCTTGCGACTACTACTGAACGTAAATCCGCAGGCTCACCAGTATGCTTCATTCTCGCCGCGTTCAACTATCCAGCAGCTATTCGGTCGACATGGGGCCGCATGGCAGAAGACCTTTCCGACGAGACTTGGGGGCTCCTCGACGCCCCTCCCACGCAGGAAGCCAACGACATGGGTCTGGGCATGCTGTTGAAAATGACAAGGTGTCATGACTTGGGTCTGGGCCAGTTGTTGTTCCCGGACTTGGATTTTGAGGATGGGGAAGAGGGACAGGATGACGAGGAAGACCAGAGCGATGAAAGTGCGGAAGGGTACGGAGATGTTGTCCCTTCACCGCAAGAGCATGGGTGGGAGCAGACTTTGAAGGACCTTGACAACGATGTTGCTCAAATGCAGATTCGACTGGCTCAAGACGACGATAACGAAGATCTACGACAATGATGCTGCTTTCTTGATGTTTTGCCTTGCTGTCATGTACGTTCCTCTCGTATCATATGGACACGCCGAAGACTCATGCTTGCAAACAGGGTTTTGTTTTGAAGATACCACGAGATGATACCCCCAATTGTTTATATACAATATACAACAGACAATGATGATACGTATTCGATCTGACCTCCACTGCATTGGTCTGTTCTACCTCCTGCCCTCATTTCTCCGCCTCAGGTCCGCTTCGACTACAGATCGCAGCTCAGTCCATCATGACGCCGCATCGTACTGCTAGAACCTACTCACTGCAAGACACACACAGCACGACCCCGTCCCCTCTCTACCATCTCCGGCTTTCTGGCTATCTTTCCAGCTGCCATTTCCAATGCGCCTGTGCCACGTCTCGAGAGTGCTCTTCTCAGTGTTCGTTGAAAGGAAGCTCACCTTTGACACGCTCCTGCGGGGCTACCTCTCCGTCGCTCTGCTCTTTGTGAGAGCCCCGGCCAGGATGATTGTCCCACCACTGCGGGTCACCGCCAGGGAGCGGTACTGTGTACGCTCCAGTATTGCTGGCACCGTCGATGCCTGCGAGCTTGCGTTGGTGTTCGAGCTTGCGCACGTGCTCGTTTTTGGGATCGTTGTCGGGATGGGAGGAGTGGAAACTATGGGGCTGCGGTTGTTAGCTTGCTAGTTCTTACTTTATAGGCTTGAGTTTGATACTGCGGCCCTGCACTCAAACTTCAAGGTTCAAACTATGGCCACTGACTTATGATGTCAGCACGGTGGAAGCTCTCTGTGGGCTCTGCAGTCAAGGAAACTTTGCTTTGAGCAGTATAGTACGTCCATTCGTTGATCGTTCTTATGATTCATCGTTCACTGAAGGATACAAATACAGGGAATAAGTCGTAGGAGGAGATACAATGATCGTTTAGTTGTTCGTCCTCCTCGAATTCGCGTCATTCATGGCTGTGTGGTCCCCAACCTTTATTTTCCGTCAGCTAGGTCTCAACGAACTTGGAACAGAACAGCACGCATACCTTACGGGCCTCGCCCCTGGCTTGCAAAGCACTGTTACCAGTAAGTGCCCCGGCAGCGACCTCCAAAGATCCTACAGTCACGCGAAGCATCATTAGGATGGACTCAACACTGAAAGGTTTTGCTGGCTTACCGACTACGCGATCTGTGGCGGGAACCTTTCCACCTGCATTACCGGACTGGTGTCCACCACCAACCCCCCGTCCACCACCTGCACCAGCAGCAGCACCGGCCGCAC
>RWJN01000562.1:0-20616 GCA_004332605.1 Steccherinum ochraceum
TACTCATGGTTTTTTATTTTTGTCCAATACGGTCCCTCATATGTAACGCCAATACATCGCCACTACAAACTTATCTAGCCGCTATAACAATACAACCTAATAGCGATTAGCTGAGATTGATTTGAAGCTTAATAGGCCGCTTTGTAAGCGTGACGAATTGGATCCAGTGGGCGTCTCTCGATCACACACCCCTCTTTTGTCTTTGTCTTGCGTCTACTGAGACCAGGGCAGTCGGCAGTTCAGCGTTTTTGGTGCGTTCGCCACACCTTTGACAGGATCAATCCGTTTGAGACCGTCTCCTTGACGACTGCTGATAGACTTTTTAACAGAGAATGTGCTTTGTATGTCCCATCGTAGCAAATACGATTCGTTTTCGCAACACGTCGACGGCCCGTCTAGACTATCTCAAGTAAAAATCTCGTACCGCCCTCTTCAGCTTTGATGTATCATACAGAAGACAATGCTGAGTACAGACCGGTGTGCCGGAAGGACCATGGCCGAGGAGATCGCGTTACGCCTTGGGCATCCTTCAGGGCAGCGGAAATTCGTGCGTCGGTGATAGACGATCTCGTCCATCATTCCCAGCCCAGTAACACTCCTCCTCCAGAACAATAGAACGCGCAGGGAAGTGGCGCAGGTACGTCTCGAAAGTTTTGTTCTCGCGATACATCAGGTTGCTTCACCGTTCATGGGCAAATCGTGTTTATTGCTTGTGCGGTACCCTTGCAGTGTCTCATGGTTCAACAACCTTGCCCGGTCATTTGGACCACTGCGTCATGGAAGAGCACTGTCGAACGAGTTGAAGTTCTTGCGCACAGTGAGCGCAAGGCCCAATTGTCAAGACGGAACGTGAGCCGAAATGACAAGGTTCAAGATCTCAGATTCCGGTGCCCCGGAGGAAAGACAAGTCACAAAAAGGATGACCGCTGTCGCCCCGCCACCTGCGCAAGGGGAGACAATAAGTGAGCACAGTCGACGCTGTTTTGGATCTAGGTTTTGCTGATGGGAGTGGGGTATTTCATAGACAATTTCTGCCTGGACAGATTGTGTCTTATTGTTGAGGTCGTCGTCGCGAGGACCTGAGACCCGGTGCAGCGTCAGTCCAAAGTCCAAATGGCCGCACAATATCTGCTCAATCCTCAACCTCACGACGTAAAGTCCTAGCAACACAGCACATGGTGAACATCAGCTGTCAAAGAACGGACATTGCGGCGGTGAAGTGAAGACGGAGATATGGTGAGTAGACGATCGGTTTTGCAGCTCGCCCTGACTCCCAACAAGAAGATCGATCTATGCGGTGCGGTCGGACCCTCGCAACATCTGAACTTCCGTCAGACAATAAGGAACTCTTGCTATGCTCCATTTAGCGTTCTGTGTGGGCGGCCTGCCATCACAATGACCGGAACCTCGTCCCAACCCCCGGTTTCGCGAGGTATAAAAGGTCTCGCATACTAACGGCAAAGTCCCTTCTTCAGTTCGCACAACCCTCTTCGTTGAACCTCACTCTCAACCTCTTCGCTTCGTTACCAAACCAAACACTTTTGCTATGGACGCCTTCACCAAAGTCACCGTCGTCGAGGAAGTCGAGATCCCCTCCGATTTCGAGGGCGGAAACGGTGGAAACCCCACCTCCGGCTGCGTCGTTGCCTAAATTCGTGAGTCTATCGATACTATGTTCTTCATTCATCTTGGTTGACATCGTGGTTCAGGCAAAGCGCCCAGTGACACCTACCATCCGCATACACTGGTGCCACTTCACGATTCACGGGAGCCATTCCCCCGTTGCCTATCCTATCCACTTCATCTAATCCTGGGTCACTTTCTTCGATGGCTTTCCGCTTACCATCATACCCTTCTTATGACCACACACCATCCTCCTTTTTGCCTCACGATTTGGCGTTGAACTATTCCGCCTAACTTATACATTTCGTATCCACTTCTCCATGGTGACGATGACTGCTGTACACGTTTATACTTTCTCTTCTGGGCATTGGGTTATTGGGTTGTTATACAGGGGAGAGTAGGGAGGTGTAGGGGGAGCTCGAGTACACGTAGGGATGTCGTCAATCCATGTACTTCTGAGAACATCGGTCGATACGAGTGAGCCGCGAGTACAACGCTGTGACTTCAACAACCGCCAAGAGATAGAATGCTTAGCTTGTATTCTGGATATGCATACATACATACGTGAACAACAGCTCTGAAGCAGGGCCCAGCAACAAGGGATCTTACTAAGATCGGTGAGGCTCGCTGCAGTTGTTCCGGCAGAAGAGGTAATCTGAAGAAGACTTCCTTGCGGTACGGCATGACACTTCGACATACAGTACTGCCACGAAGAATGCCGTGAATCTTGCGTTGTGGCGTGGGCTTACGCACCATAGCACTGAACCTATAAATCAGCACATTGTGCAGAGGGTTCAGATACACTTCACTCACCCCTCCCTCATCTCATTCGAGCCATCTGAAAGGTCCCGAGAAGATGCGCGTGACGAAACAGTCTGGCAGCGCCAGAACCGCAGAGGTGAGAGATTCGAGAAATCAGAGCGCTGATAGTACAGCGTCCAATTCCATTCAGACGGTCGCCTCCCCAACGATGGCGAAGGGTAGATCTCGAGTTTTCATAGGGTGAGTCTTCCCGGAACCGTTTTGGCGCAGTAGAAGAATGACTTCTGCGATCTAGAGTGGCAGGAGACGGCAAGTCAGGAAAGACATCGGTCAGTGTTACTTGCGCCACAGTTGCCTATAGGCGTATACGGTCCACTCACTTCCTGGATACAGTTCATCAACGCCTGTCATGCAGGAGAACCTATTAGCCCTCTCGGGCAGCCAGTACGCAACACGACTACCGCAGGATCCCATGTGGGACGTACGGAGGTGACGGTGTCTCTCGACGACACGCTGATCACTTTGGTGGAGGGCGAGAGCACTGGGGGTCGGTTGTGGGATGAAGTGCAAGACTTTGCGAAGCTTCAGCGATACGTGAATCAAACGTGAGCCATCATTTCGAGCTGACCTTTGGAAATCGCCTGATTGTGCATACATTACGTAGGTACCAAGGACACATCGACGCGTTCATCGTCACACACCGTATGCCATCGAGCTTCCCATGCTTCACGCAGGAGAGCCATAGCACCTTGAAAGAGATCTTGAGGTCAGACTCCCTGAAGGGTGTTGGGATCATCACGACAATGCACGGAGACATGGACACGGACCAGAGGGAGGAACGCTTCAAGGTTCTGAGTGAGTCGTCGTATTATTACAAAGATACAGTGGAGGCGGGCGCGACGATGCTTCGCTACGAGAACGACCCCACGCAAGCGATCGATATTCTGCAGAAGGTCTTGCGGGATCTTCAAAGGTCTCGGTCTAGGACTCATCGGCAGCGTCCAGCTGTCCCGACGACACCAATGATCCCAGACATCGAGGAACCTGTGGATACTCCGAGCGAGACGTATAACCAGGCAACGGCAAAGCTTGATCTTGGAGAGCCGCAGGATGCCAAGTTGCAGAATTTGGAGGAAAGGTTTCAGAGCCTGCTCGAAATTGTGCAGGAACTCGACGTTAGGCTTGGGCTGAGTCTAGAGAGAAACGACGAATTGGCAAAGGAGAATCGAAATTTGAAGTGGGTTGTGGACTGGCTGGAGAAAAAGGTCGAAGGCCAGGACACGATGGTTCAAATCATGATCGACCAAGAACTCCAAGCACGCGACTCGCTCAAGAGTGAGCTGAACGAAAAGATTGGTAAGCTGGCTGACGAACTGGAAGAGTATCGAGGAGAGACGGAAGGCCAAGAACAGAGGATCGGGGAATTAGAAACGTTGATGGATGACCGTAGTCAGCCTGCGTATCAGTACTGGGCTGAGGGACTTGCGGAGCAAAGGAAGTTCTCGGGCTAGCTTCGTATATGTAGATGAACTGTATCAAATTGTAATCCCTGCCAAATCAATGATGTGAGCATCGACTTCATTTCTCAAGCAAGACATACGAAGATCAGTCTGCAGTCATTCCGCGTGAAGCAGGAATAGACGAATAAGCCGGACGTAAATCATGCCACTTCCCAAGACCGCATGGTTAGATGCGCCTTCGAAGAGTCATATGGCCCCGGCAGCTATCATCATAAAGCGAAGAAACGAATGGAGCACTCACAATA
Organism: Steccherinum ochraceum; assembly: GCA_004332605.1. Lineage (NCBI taxonomy): Eukaryota > Fungi > Basidiomycota > Agaricomycetes > Polyporales > Steccherinaceae > Steccherinum > Steccherinum ochraceum. The sequence goes on from RWJN01000562.1 coordinate 4,151, forward strand.
AATTACTTCAAAGCATTTCCGTGAAGGGAACGGAGCGGAAAGACGTATACAGCGAACCATCAGAAGAAAAGCAAGTACACATCAAAAATAATGAGAGCATGCAGATTGGGATGTTACTCGTCGCCTTCGTCGTCGGTGAGCTCTTCGCCGACGCGAACGCCTTTATGGCGCTCTAATCCTTTTGGACGAGCCCATGAGTAACCGTCGGTATATGGTTCCGCGCGGAAGGGGAATAGAAGGGTCCACAATGGGCTGGATAGCTATTAAGACGCGTTTAACAGGAAGCGACCTGAATACTCACTATCCGTCCTTGCCTACGTTGAAGTATAATTCTAGATTCTTGCGTTTGCTAAGACGGATGTCAGTAGCGCATCATGTGCATTGAGGCACAAACTTACCCTAGATCGTAAGAGTTCACGAAATCCTGCATTGGCTGTGTAAGAGCGACATTACAAGCAATACAGGCTAGGACTGACCTCGCCTCTCCGTTTCGCAATTTTGCGATAATGCTCGTGGTCCTGTGCCTCCACAGACGTCTCTCCGGATGCCACACCCCATACATGCCAAGCAGCCATGATTGTCACTGCAAATCCTAGTACTGCGGCGAGAATATATACCAGCAGGAAGGTAATCGCCGGTGCTCTATGAGGCCAGGGCGCCTGGTGGAACGAATATCACATGTGAGCGAGGGTAGACGGCGGTTGGGAGGCAGCAACGTACGTCGAACCACCCCAGTGCTCCAAGGACGTGTTTCCATCCAGAAACTGCAAAAGCAGTCGCTGCTACGACGAGGTATAACCTAGACAGCAGCAGTCAAAACGTGTTTGAAGGATAAAGAAGGGATGGAAGAGGCGTACAAAAATAGCACGAAATGTCGCTCGTTATGAAGGCCAACACATTGATTTATCCCTGCATCCAAGCCGTGGGTCAATGGGAAGTCTGACTACAGGGTGTGACATACTTGCACTGATACAAGCAGGATGTCAGAGCCATTTACGCAAGAAACTTGATAGCGACAAAGTGCGTACTGGGCAGTGATGATCATATTTGACAACGCACTTGTTGCATATTCTACAGTGATGTGCTCTCTATTCCAATACTTCTTAGCAACCAGATTACAGAGAAGAACTCAAGGATTCACCTCTGGTCTCATTTCACCGCATTGCCTGCACTTCGAGATCGCAGCCCTCGTAACTGTCACATCGTCTGACCACCTCACGCCCGTCAAAGCCCTACTGCGCGCGGATTTCCTCTTCTTTGCCCACCAGAATCCAGTTTGTGGTGAACGTGGCGCTTCTCCCACAAAGCCAGGCGATATTGTGCAAACTAGGTAGTAGTGCGTGAATAGGTTGAGGACGATGAGAAGGCATATGGGTGTCGTAATCCAGCGGAAAGGCAAGGTCGGCTCGATAACGTCGACTACGTGGTGGAGGCGATTTCAGCTCAGTGCTGTGATAGCACAGCAAGAACGCGTACTACTCACGAAAGCAAACGAATCCAATGCTTAGCAAGATGATGGCAAGCGCGACGAAGACTGGACCAGCAGCTCCAGTGACTCTGTCACCAAGTCGTTCCAGCCATTTGAAGCATCGGAAGACCCGCTGGGCGCAGAACATCGACTATCCTTGAGAACGTCGTCGTTTGGTGTTCGAAAGAGCGAGAGGGGCGTCGGACTTCGAGTGGGACGATGAGGAGGTGGTGGTTGATGCCATTGCGCCGTGGTTACAACAAGCGGCTCGACAGCGGGCGTCTTGACCAGCTCGCGATCACCTCACCAGCTCGAATTCCACTCGGACTGCTTCATATGTCTTCAGATGATTCAGCCAGTCCGAGCGAGGAGCGCAAGCTTTGCTCACTCATCGACGGTGAAAGACACACCGACAATCAAATGTACATCATCATGCTCATTGGATGAACGGACACTCCGCAGTAGCGACATCGCCACACTTCCTACCCTTCATGCCAACTTCATGCCATGCGAAGTCTTTCTGCGCGGTAAGCATGTCCTTCGACTTGCAACTCGGAGGCGGGCAGGTAAATATGTTTACCCATGTCGTCACAGACGACCGGCAGTGGCAGATTCAAGTGTCGCCTTCTGATTCCGGGGGACGAGGAGAGGACCTCGTTATCGATGCCTGACAGTGATGGTGCATGCGGACGTCTCAACGGTCTCATCGCCCAGGGGGACAGTTCTATCGTACAGAACGCCCTTTCTGTCGCGCATCTCCACTATGCACTGGCCGTGCTACAGAAGTATGGGCTGGTGTGAACCAGCTCTCAGCATCGCTCGAGCTTGGGAAGTGCAGCGAGACGGCAGAACAAGCGGGGCAGATTACTCATCCGAATCAACAGGACGGATAGAACCGATCTCACGTCTATGGCGTCACGTCTCCCTCGACGCCCTCGCTGTCGCACTTGCAGTGGGTTCGAGGACGTTGATTACAGCTCGCGTCATTATTCAGCACATTCCTGGCAGTGCTCTATTCGGAATTCCGTCAGGACCGGACGCGATGGGACGATGAGGGACGATGGGCAGAGTATATATAGAGGGAGACCGTGTGCGTTCACTTTTTCCATCACTTCAACCTATCTCACCATGTCTCTCCCCTCCACTCAGCAAACTCTCGCTATCACTACCAAGCAAGGTGCCTGGGAGCTTTTCTCCTACTCCGTCGACAAGCCTGAAGCTGGCGAGCTCGCCGTCAAGATTGAAGCCACTGCGCTCAACCCAATCGACTGGAAGGTCCAGGCAACCTCCTACAACCATTTCCTCAAGGAATATCCCGCCATTCTCGGGTCGGATGCTGCTGGCGTTGTTGTTGCAGTCGGTGAAGGTGTCACCAATTTCGCCGTAGGAGACAGAGTGTGAGTTGCCGTGAGCACAATTTAGAAGAGAGAACACAGTACTGATTGGAGTCGGAACAGAGTTTACCAGGGTTTCTTCACGAACCGTTTGGCCACTTTCAAGCAATATTCCGTCGTTCCCGCGGAGATCGTCGCTAAGGTACGCTACTACATATATTGTACTACGTCACGAGGTCAGATCACTTATAGTCACTCATGCTTTCGTAGGTCCCCGACGGCATCAGCTTCGACCAAGCAGCGTCCATCCCCCTCGGGTTGGCAACCGCTGCTGTCGCGCTGTATAACTCGGGCAATGGCATTGACCTGGTTGCGCCATGGAAAGAGGGTGGTCGTGGAAAGTACGCTGGTCAACCTTTCGTTCTTTTTGGTGGTTCCACCTCTGTCGGACAATATGGTTCGTTCTGATCTCCAAGATACCGCTCATATCATCGCTGACGCGCCTCAGTTCTGCAACTCGCGAAGCTCTCTGGCTTCTCACCTATCATCGCCACCGCCTCTCCTCATAACTTTGATCTCGTCAAATCATTCGGTGCCACCCATACTATCGACCGAAGCCTTTCTGCCGAGAAGATTGCTGCCGCTGTCAAAGAGATTACCTCTGAGCCTGTGAAGATCGTCTACGACGCGATATCCCTGGAGCCCACTCAGCTGCCCGCATACACCGTTCTTTCGCCAGGCGGAAGTCTCATCCTTGTGCTTGCACCTGTCATTCCGGAAGACAAGCTCACCGCCGATAAGAAGGTTGTCAACACGTTTGGTAATTTCCACCCGGAAAACAACAGGGAGTTGGGCAAGAGCTTGTACGCCGTCCTCACCAAATTGCTTGAGACCGGCGAAATCAAGGTGAGTTCCCCTTGCGTGATTGCTTGGCACCTTGCGCTGACTGAGACTCGTGCCTCAGCCCAATCCTGTGGAAGTCCTGCCAGATGGCTTGATCGGTATCATCGATGGACTGACGCGCCTGCAGGCCGACAAGGTCAGCGGCCGCAAGCTCGTCGCCCGCCCTCATGAGACCAAGTAGATGTTGTGTAGACTTCAGATTTTATTGCACTGTGTACAAGTGTATACCCGCTGTTTGTGAGATAATGATACGCCCTGTAGCCTTTCTGTCAAATTTCCTTCTTCTGGGTCATACAACGTCGGCTCGACTGTTGACTCTCTCAGGTACTCACTCTCTGCAACAGCTGCACATTACGACGCGGCTGACTCACTCGACTTGTCGGGACACTGTAGGCCTTGTCCAAAGCTGACTTTGTGCCGACTAGTACCGTCGCTATCAAAGCAGCACAATCATACACCGGCGAAGCAGCGGAAAAGAGGGAGGTCCGAGAAAAGGTGCTCCGCCAGTCAGACATGATAAGAACACAAGTCGACTGTGACGGTGACTATACTCAGGACGAATCAACGATTTATTTCAGCTTCTCAGTACACTCATCGACATACATAATGGCAGACCTATGCACCGGTTTCTTGAGGACGTGCCACCAACTTAAGTGCGCTGACTTGACCGTTCTTGAGGCGGTCGAGCCCCTTCGGAATGCCAGCAAGACCTTCGGGCAACACTTCAGTGGGAAGCGGCTGAAGACAGCTTGTTAACTAACGTCATCGCGAAGCGGAAGAGAAAGAGCTCACTTTGATTTCGCCTGTCTTCAAGTATTCCGGGAGGTTACGGTAGAACTGCAATCCCAGCTCTCGGTTGAACGGCATGTGGAGGGAGCCGAAAGTCCTGAAGATCGGTTTGTCTTCGGTGATCTTCTCATGAGCAACCTCAAGGAGCGAGGTGATGACCATGGTTCCTCCAGAGGACAAGATTTCGTATCCTGCGTTCTGAGTCTCCTTGTAGCTGACCGAGTCGTAGACGACTTTGATCGGTTCGGACGTGATCTGCCTGACCGCTTTGACTAGTTCGTCCTGAGTCAAATTCCTGTCAAGGACATGCGCTGCTCCGAGGGACTTGAGCAATTCAACATTGCGTGGAGAAGCGGTCGTGATGATCGGAGAGAATCCCGATAACTTCGCAAGCTGTATCACTGAGAAGCACGAACAATGTTAGATACAAAGCCATACAGAGAATGACGATGTAGACCCACCAAATTGTCCTACGGAGCTCGCTCCTCCAACGATCATGATCGGCTGGCCCGCGTATTTTCCTAGGCCGCCCTCCACCCAGGGTGGAGTGAGCTGCGCGCCGCCCAATTCTTGCTTCTGTCCGTATAAGCCCACCCAAGCCGCGCCAGAGGCAACTGGGATAGTCGAAGCCTGATCGAATGAGATGTGGTCCGGAAGCTTATGGTGACGTGCATCAGCTGAGCAGAAAAAGGGCTTCATGAGGACATCGAACATACCTTAGCCACGATCTCAGCAGGCGCAATGGTATACTGCTTGAAGGCCGCAACGCGGTTCATGTAGTTGCCTTGGTGAACACTGTATGTCCGATTGTGATCAGTACAAACCCAACTGAAAGAGATGACATACCATTACTCACACTCTATCACCAACAGCGAGGCTGGTCACGCCTTCACCGACCTCGACTACGACACCCGCGGGATCGGTACCCAGAATACCAGGATATTGAGGGAGGTCGAACAACCCAAGTGTCTGGATCTTCCACTCCGCAGGATTCAATCCCGACGATTCGATTCGGACGAGCACTTCTCCTGGACCGGGTTTGTCGACATCAACGGTGACCAAAGCCCATTCTCCTTGCTTGGACAGGAGTGCGAGAGCCTTCTGCTGGGATGGGATGCTAGACATTTGCGTGAGATCAGGTGGCGACAAAAAGGACGAGAATGTGAGACCTTGGGCAGTGGGCTGTAAGTGAAAGTGTTGGAGTACTTGCCCACAGCTGGCTCTGTCTTTTATAGGGCGTTGTCTACGCAATCACCTCTGAGTCAACACTCTCTGACGGAGGGAGATCTAGCGCGTCGAATTTCGAAAAACGAAAATCATCGATCAAAAAATAATCAGTAGTGACTCGTCAACAAAGCAAGGTAGCCGCTCAGTAGCAGTGAGCACCCACCATAAATCGTAGCCAAATGACACCTCCACGCCAAGACTGGTGAAAGTGTCGTCCATATACGACATGCGGCTTCCAATTTATCGATGAGTGTTGTCGAAATTGAAGAGGAGGAGTATCTGTAGTACAAACGATCAAAACACAGCTGTGGCCAAGCTGTTGATGCAGACCGAGATAGCTTGGCATGCTATAACCTGCTAATAAGCACTGAGATAACACTCGAGAGCATGGTTGCGAATATTTGATGGATCAGCCACCAGATCTTGCATTGCCAAGGACTCATTCCGAATGGAGGACGATCCATCATAATCAGCCATAAACAGCCACAAACCTGTCAGAGAAGGGAATATGAGATGTGCATGAACGTTGAAAGCGTATGGCCTTGGTCCGTATGAGACCGTCCTTGCAACGAAGAGCTCAAGTAAATGAATGAGGAATGGACCATTTGGCGCAATCACGTCTGTGCATTAGGTTCTAGTGCGGAAAGTGAGTGACCGTCAACATTGGGCGGGACAAGATGCTTACAACGAAGAGATACGCAGCCAATCTGCTTGAGCTGCCGAATCAACACGCAAGCGCGGATAGAATAGGACTCTACGAGTCAGTAAGTTGAAGCCGAAGGGACTCGTTAGGCCTCGTCATGAAGAATGCCTGCATGGCACGTGATAGCACGTCAGCGCTTGAAGCGCGGGCGATTTCCTTTCTGGGATGACAGTTTCCATATGGAGAATGGAGGTCATCGCTGCCGCAACACCCCACTCAGAGTCAACGCAACCACACCTCAACCACACCTACTCCTTCTCCGATTGGTTTGATAACCTTCTAGCGTCAGGCCTACGATTCACTCTAGGTGCGTCGGATGCCGTATCTCTCTCGGAATTTATCAGGCTCTACATCTGACTCTCGGGCACATTTTGGGCGCATTCCTCATCTCTCTACTTTGCTTTCGAAACCGATCTTTTGGATTCTGATCAGCCGTCTCCCTGAAGTCGTCATTGCATTCTACTGCGCAAACTGCGTGAAGCCCTCTCACGAACTGTCGAACTGGATCCAATAACCATCGACTGTGTCACAGCACGTTGAGAATCAAATTCGCAGCAAGGATCGGCCTTCGTCTTAGTAGGCCCGCTTATTCGCGCCCATTTTCAAATCCATGATGAACAAGGTGCGATATCATGCTGTAACAGCTTGAGGACGGAGCTGAACCAAAACCGACAGCTTCTTCGCTTTTGTCTGTATGCATAGCATGAGTGATGGACCGTAGTCGAAGACGTGGCGTTGACAGTTGCCTACCGCAGCCCCTGTATATAAGAAGCTAACATGGCCGCGAAGAACGACACTCATACTCCTACCTCATCACCATCGGCCCGCCTTCGTACCCTCATGTCCCAGTCCAACATTCCAGCCCAGCAATATGCACTCGCTGTTCTAGCCAAACAGGGTGAATGGGGAGTCATCGTCGTCGACGTCGACAAGCCCGCCCCTGGAGAGGTCCTGGTCCGCATCGAATCCACTGGCTTGAATCCACTGGAATGGAAGGTGCAAACTTATGGCGTCCAGGTCACCCACTACCCCGCTATCCTTGGAGCAGATCCCGCCGGCGTGGTGGTCGAGGTCGGAGAAGGGGTCTCGAATTTGGCAGTGGGGGATAGAGTGTACGTACCCCTAATCACATGCGAATGTTTTCTAACAGCCCGTTGCAGAGTGTTCCAAGGAACCTACACCAATCGTCTCGCCGCTTACAAGCAATATACTGTCGCATCCGCTGAGACTGTGGCTAAGGTATGTGCCGTCCCTTGCCTCCATCAGTTTGCAATGCTCAATGTACGGTCAATTAGCTTCCGGATAACGTCTCATTCGACCAGGCCGCTACAATCCCCATCGTTGCGGGAGCGTCTTGGGCGGGTCTATACGGCAAGAAGCAGCAGTTGGGAGGGGCCCAGCTCACTCCGCCATGGGAGGAAGGAGGGCTTGGTAAATATGCAGGGCAACCATTTCTCTTGTTTGGAGGGGCAAGCTCTGTAGGGCAGATTGGTACGCCTTCTTATGTATATTGTGCCCAACTGTTCGAGCTTAACGTTTACTTTACACAGTCATTCAACTGGCGAAGCTCTCTGGCTTCTCACCCATCATAGCTACCGCGTCTCCTCATAATGCAGAGCTCCTCAAGTCCCTCGGAGCGACGCATGTGGTCGATCGAAATTTGACAGCAGACAAGCTCATTGAGACTGTCAAGCAGATCACGTCCGAGCCGATACAAATTGTCTACGACTCAATCAGCCAGAAAGCGACACAGAATGCAGGATACGATATCTTGGCTCCCGGAGGCACCCTGATCATCACGACCCCGCGAACCATCGACGAGGAGAAGATCACTGAGGACAAGCCGGTCATCAGGACTTATGGTTCCCTTCATAGGGAGCAGAATAGGGAGCTCGGCATACAGTTCTATCGCCACCTTCCGAAGTACTTGGAATCAGGTGCATTGAAGGTACGTGCCTCTTTCTCTGTTCATCGCGACGGCCATGGCTGACGTGTTGCTTTCCAGCTCCCGTCGGTCGAGATTCTGCCGAATGGCCTTAATGGCATCCCTCAGGGTCTCGAGCGATTGAAGAAAGGTCAAGTCAGCGGTTACAAGCTCATTGCTCGACCCCAAGAGGCTACCTTGTGATCGTTTACCATGATTCGACACTGCGGAGATACCAAATTCCTGCATAGATTTTTGAAAGGAGTGGAGATCTACGTCTACTACGACTGATTGTCTAGTCTCGTATTATGAGTTCTATTAAAGTAATCCATCTGATCAACTTGAGTGCTGTGGTTATCATGAATGAGCTGACGGACGGTCTGCAGACGGTAGTGTACTCTGCCAGCTTTGGGTGACGCGCGCATATACTTATGGCGCCCAACACTCTTTCGTCTCGAACATCCACTACATTTTGTTGCCCTCGTTTCGGACTCGGTCGCTCTCATCCCACCCATCTCGTGTATCGACCATCCATGCAGCTGCTTTATCAGTACACGCTTCGATCCTGAAGATACCCAGATTTTTCTCCTTGGGTCCCTCTCAGTCACCAGGCCAGGCAGTCACATCCAGGCTATTGGAACCGCGTTCTTCTCCCGTTCCATGATGCGGTCGAATAGGACCGTAGACCGTTGGCATGCGATGGCAATGCCGTACGACAGTACGACTCGCGGCAATTAACGCACGTTAGACGTTAGGTAACTTCTTGGTGCGTTGCTCCAGACTTTGAAGCACATCGCCGCCGCCACTGACAATGCTTGTGCTGGCAGCGCTCACCGCTGTTATTTCATGTGCCCTATGGGGTTTGTTCAGAAAGTTTCTCGCCACTTCGTCCATAGGTCATCTTCCAGGACCCAAAGGAACGTCGTTGCTGCTCTGTGAGTACCGTTGCGTCACATCGATCGTACTATGTACGCGTCGCTCACTTCGCGATCTCGTAGCGGGTTTCTCTGGGGTCACGACGCGCGATGCATGGGGGTACATGGATAGCCTTGCAAATGAGTACGGAGGGGTTGTGAAGTTGCGTGACATGTTCGGGGTGCGTTCTTCATCGATCCTCGTCTGGGTACACAAGTAAACAAGTGCTCGTTTGTTGCAGAACAAGATGATCTATGTCACGGATCCGGTCGCATTGAACGCGGTCATCGCGAAAAATAATCAGCATTACGAAGAAGCGTATGATTTTCGAATGTGAGGGAAGCTTCGATAGTCCTTTGGTAGTGTCACTAACGAAGGAAATCACAGTGCGACTCGTCTTCTGTTTGGGCCGAGCCTCCTTTCGTCGACTGGAGAAGCGCATCGCAAAGAGCGAAGACTGCTGCTTTCAATCTTCTCGACGTCGAACCTACGTGATCTAACGCCGGTGGTGGCCAGTATCGGTACCGTGGTGAGCAGACCGTGGCTATATGTCGCCTCGTGGATCAGGGTGTTTTGACTCTCGGTCTACCAGTTTCGCAAGGCAATCACATCACAGATCCCTAATGGCTCAAAAGACATCGATATGCACCGATGGTGTACGCGGGTCGTCTTGGAGATGATCGGTCGCGCTGTGCTTGATTACTCGTTTGACCCTCTGAATGAGGAGATTGAAGACGAGTATGTCAGTGCGATAAAAGATGCATAGTACGTGCTGATTATTCACATTGCGACGTCACACTCATTGTGAACAGCCCAGCTCTCTACGACGTTCCTCTTCATTTCTTTCTGGCCATCCTATGGGCCAAACTTCTCGGCATTACGAAAACTCCCCAGTTTGCAGCCGATTGGTATCCGAGTGTGAAGGTCAAGAGGGCCAAGAAGCTATGGGACACGCTATGGGACCGAGGTGAAGTACTGGTGAATGAGAGGCTTGCGTCTGAGAATAGCGGCGAAGGAAAGATGCGAAAAGACATACTCAGCACGTTAGGTGTGTTTGTAGACTCTTGAGTCCAGTGCATCGATCTAAGTGTCCTTCAGTCAGGATCAATCTCGCTGCCAACGAGAAGGACCGTCTAACTCACGACGAGCTTGTTGCTCAGATTAGGTGAGCATGGTCCGTTCAGTCTATTTTTTCGTGGCTAATGATTTGGACAGTACCATCATCTTCGGTGCTGTAGACACCACCACGAACACGACCTCAAGAATGCTGCACACTCTTGCGCTTAATCCAGAGGCTCAGGAGAGATTGCGTCTCGAGATCCTTTCGGCTTGCTCTATTGGTGAACCATCATACGAGCAAATATCGGGTCTCCCCTTTCTGGATGCTGTATACCGAGAGACGATAAGAGCGTGAGCCGCATTCCACAGTTGAAAATACACGACTCTCCGCACTCATTGAATCTTATCTAGCTACCCATCGGTCCACGTCATGAATAGAGAGTGCGCGCCATCGCAAAGTCTTCGAACTTCGAGCTCACCTGTCATACAGGACCCAACGGCCAACGATCTTACCTGTATGGCGTCCAATCGAAGATTCCAAGGGGCGCATGGTCAATGAAATCATTTTGGACAAAGGCGTCACGGTGACCATTGGGATTCATGGCTACAATAGAAGCAAGGCGGTTTGGGGAGAAGACGCGGAAGAGTGGAGACCAGAGCGGTGGCTGTCTCCGCTTCCTGAGGCTGTGAGAAACGTACCTAGTGGAGGCATCATGTCCAATACGTGAGGTCTCGTAGTTGCTTTTCGTGGATCCAACACTAACGCCTGACATTAGACTGACTTTCATGGGTGGTCATCGCAGTTGCATGTACGTGGAATAACGCCTCGAGGATATGACCTTCAGACTGACTACGACTCGCAGAGGCTTCAAGTATGCGGAAATTCAGATTAGTACGTACCTCTGAAGTACTCCTCATACTAACCGGTCGTGTATTCATTTGTTTACATTGACAGAGATTATCTTGTTCAATATCTTCCGAACATTCAAGCTCTCTCCCGCCAACGCAGAAGTCGTCTGGAATACCTCAAGAGTGGCGTTCCCTTCAGTCAAGAATGAGGATGACGCCAGTATGCCTCTTAGGGTAGAGTTGATTGGAACTACTGCATGAACGCGTCACTAGATTCAAAATATTGCCAGCTCATCCGCCTTGCTCAGGATACTTGTCGGACTTTGTTAGTCGTTCAATGAGGGAATACACCTGTATATGCGCGCACTGCATTGTGTTGAGCGTCTGTACCGCCTCCTTGTCCAAGAACTTCGAGAACACTGCACAGGTATATTTCAACCAAGTTCAACGGTACAAATGAGCCTCTTTCAGAGGTCTCTCCCCACCACTCACCACCTCCCGCAGTGCGGACATATCGCCATCTACAGGCAAACCTCTCCGTCCGTTGAGATATGGGGCGACGGACGCTGAGTCAAGACACTATCGTCCCATCTAAAACCAGCAGCGAATTTGCGCAGGGACCCATTTTGGCCAACGTCCAATTCCCTTCCTTGCGGATGCCGTCCATCTCAGAGTCATGGTCGGAGTATTGCCAGGTATGTTTCACTCGATTCCTCATCCGCAGACGTGTCTGACGCTTGACGAACAGGCGTGTAACGTCCAGACTCTTACGTTCTCCAAAGTCGTCGAGGGCGAACTGTTCTGCAGCTCTAAATGTGCTTTCATGGCGGAGAAAGTGTGTTCGGAACTGGAGAAGGCGTTGCGGTCCGAGCAACAAGAGTCAGCCTTTTACTCCGGCTGCGGGGGCTTGGACCCGCAGGTAACCGTGAACATTACTCATAAGGTGAGTATTCCCCTGCTGTGACTCGGTTACCCAGCTCTTCTCTGCCTACCATGCCTTTGTTTCTTTTGAAAGCCATCTCAACCCCGTCTGATCGCCTCCCCCAGATCTTGGAGACAGCAACGCCAGATAGACATCACATTCGACGAATCCTGACCAGGCTGTCGCTCAAGAGCGGGAAGCTGCCCCATCCTCTCTTTCTCCATGGCGTCAAATGCTCGGACAAGGAAGTCTTCGTAAACGGCGGTTTCGCCGACATCTTTCGTGGCTCGTTTCATAACGAGGAGATTGGTCTGAAGAGGTTGCGTGTGTTCCAAGCTATCGAGATATCCCGAAGAAAGGAGCTGGAGAAGGTATATTTCTTCCATACATGCGACTGAGAAGGTGTCTGATACATCGTCCAGGATTTCTTGCGAGAGTCGATCATGTGGCAGAGTCTCAAGCATGAGCATGTCCTGACTTTCCTCGGCGTTGACAGGACTATCTTCGCACCAGTCTTGTGCATGGTCCTTCCATGGATGCCCCACGGGAACGTCCGCGGTGTACTTGACTCATGGAAATCCCCAGCAAAGGAAGATATAGACACTCCCCCAGAACAACGTCTGTCGCAGGTTCACACATGGGTGAGGGACTTTCTAGCACCGATCACGTTCACTGACACTGATGCTTTGTGCTACATAGATACACGAAATTTCCTCCGGACTGGCGTATCTCCATAGCGAGCGCGTCGTCCATGGAGACCTGCGCGGCGTAAGCCTCTCATGAAGTTCATAACATGTCCAATGTCGCTTATTCAGATCTCTTAGGTCAACATTCTCGTCGGCGCGGATTGGAAAGTGCGCCTAGCGGATTTTGGACTCGCTGTGTTCGCCGAGAGCATGAGCAACGCCAACTCGTCGAAGCGTGATGGAAACATTCGTTGGATGGCCCCGGAGCTCATTAATGCAGAACAATTTGGGGGCACTTCTTGTCGCCCTACGTATGAAAGTGACATCTACTCGTTCGCCATTGTTTGTGTCGAGGTATACATCTCTTCCTTTTGAGCGAGTCCCATCGCAATGACAAGCTTCACAGATGTATCTCGGGGAGACCCCTCTTCACGCGGTCGCGGATTTCGCCCTCCTAAGAGAAGTCCCTGAAGGAAGGAGGCCTCCGAGACCTCAGTTTGCTGTAGGAGATTTGAAGATGCCCGATGAGCTTTGGCATGTCATCACCGACTGCTGGCAAAATTTGGCTGCGGACAGACCAACAGCTCAACGTCTTCTGGAGCGTACCGAGTATATTCAAGACGATGGTGAGCTTTCAACCCTAATACAACATCATCAGTCTGATGACGTTGAATATAGCATTTCATTTTGAGGAAGTTCGGTACGAATGCGACTGGCCCGAATGTACTTGTGTCTTTCAAGACCCCAGCAGCAGAGACGATCACCAACGCATCGTCGCTCATTGGCCAAGCTACACGTGCGCAGGATGCAACACAGAATTCCTAGCAGCAGCAATATATAAGGCACATCGTGAGCTCTTTGCGTTTTGAACCCATCAAACAGGAGATTCTCATTGCACTACATTTAGTGAAGTCGAATGAGGAATGCCACACCGCAGACAGCGGTCAAGTACGAGCCGACAGATGGAGTACTGCATGCGACATGTACGCCGCAGGCTTCTACGTCACCGCTTGCCAGCTGTTCTCCTCCATCCCGGGCCATTCTGTCGTCATAACCAATCGTGGCTTAGTCTGCTCTGCGCTGGGGCGGCACAGGGAGGCTCTCGACGATTACAAGCTCAGCATGTCAACGGGACACAACTCGGCCGTCTGCGATTTTCAACGTGGCGTCTCTCACTTCGCTCTGAAAGAATATGAGAATGCGATCGAGTGCTTTGACAGCGTCCTTCTTCGCCTCGGCCGGATCAACAATCCACTCCTCAACTTCCGCCACGTCGGTATGGAGTACGTCGTCTATGCTCTGAAAGCCAAGTTCAATAAGGGCGCTTGCCTCCTTAAACTTGGCAAGGAGGAAGGAAACGAGATCATGCTGGACGCGGAGAGGGATATGAAGACAGAGAATGTACCAGATGATCGTCCACAAGTGAAAGGCGATGATCTCATTTTCTTTCTGGTATGTACTCTCATTTATTGCAGCGATGTGCAGGTGGTGATATGTCTTTTCCAGCCTTATGGCATGAGCTTTGGTCCTCCCGACCTCAAGTACCATGATGTGTAGCTCGATGGACAACTTCTCACAACTGGAATGCCTGGTCTTTTTCACGCCTCAGGATGTGGACTGTGAATTCGTGAGAACACCACTCGCGGTGGTCTACATATATACGAACGATTCTTCTTCTGAACTACAACAGATACGTCGAGTAACAGTCGCCCAGGTCAGGATCCTTCAGAGCGATGTAAAGGATCATACAGTGAGAAAATATGGTGGCCAGCTAGGATTACATTGTACAAGTACTATTCTACATCTTAGTATGATTGATACATATCATCTCGAGCAATACACGGCACATCTACATTACTGCTCCAGTCCTCGTGCCTTTCAACTTCCCAGAACGCGATCGAGTGACCCGACTCTTGTTAGAATCGGTCTGAGACCGGGTGACTCTACGCTCTACATTCGCGTCCGGCGGTCTCCTTGATCGTGTTTTCCGTGAAGAAGCCGCGTCGTCGTGAGGAGATGGCGAGAGTGGCTGGGGAGTGGCTCTACTTCGCGCTCCTTTCGGTTCGTTGTTCTTCCGTCTTATCTTCCGACCAACCACGTTCGCTTCATCGTCTACGCGGCGTTTCCTGCTGTTCGCGGTGAACTTTGGGATGAAATCGACTCTCGAGGAACCGGAGATAGAAGGCAAGGCGGAGAAAATGGAAATCTTCGGAGCGGGGACCAATGACGCATCTCGAAAGCAGGAATCCTTGTTGAGTTCGACCCCCTCGGTAGAACTCGTCGGGACCTTGATACGCTCATCCACAGGCCAATCAGACCGCGCAAGCGAGTCGTCAAACATCTTCAGGACATATGCACCAGGGTCTTTGGGGAGGTGGTCACGGATGGCAGGGTGGTTGCGCGCGGCGTCAGATAAAAGAAAATGACGCCGTAGCGTTTCGGTGAGATCCTGTAGAGGCTTGGATTGAAACATGAGACCGCGGGTTGTGGTAAGGAACAGTGCCTTTCTGGAGCCTCCAGTGGTCTGCCCATCATCGAGCGCGAGATCGCAGTCTTCGAAGACTTTGAGATGACTCGCTGTCGCATTGCTGTCGAACAGGTAGAGAGCTTTGTACATAAGCACCCAGAAGTGAGACTCCAGGTCGTCGAGGATATCATGCGGCTTATTGGGCTTGTTGGAGACACCGATAGACATGAATTGCCATGTTCCCTATAGAAAAATAAGCAACAGTACGATCATCGTTGAAATTCAAATAACTCACAATGCGTGCAGCGTGCTGAGAGCTGACCTCCGAGTCGGCTTTCGTGGCATGATCCCAGTCGTTCAGGACGCCTTCTCCTTCGTCGTCGAGCATGATGTTGCCCTCACTAATGTCACAGTGCATCCAACCGGCTTGAACAGCAGATACCACACCTAGATATGCACAGTCAGTATGTCACGCAGTGATACCAGTACATCGAGACTCACACTCAACACTATTTCGAACCGCAGCAGTCAGTTGCCGGGAGCTTCTAACGGTGGACAGAGAAAACGCAACGTCCTGAACGATACGGTGATGGCGGTACTCCATCGGTGGTGTTGATAGACTCTCGTTCCGAGAGCCACGCCATTTATGCGTGGTAGTAGAATGAAAACCTCCTTCATCTGCCGCAACGTCGCCTCCAAGACGTGTTCGAGGTATATGAGGGACATGCGCTTGTTTCAGCATATCGTACACCTCCGCTTCCGCAGGGCGTGATGAATCAACCGGTCTCCAGTAATCTTTGATGAAGACCAGCTCATCAGAGCGGACATCCAACGCAATGTACGCACGAGTGGAGCGACCAAAAGGAGAGAAAGGGGCGGTTATCGGGCGTTGGACGACAAAGGCATGAGACGCCCCATGCGTATCGCGTATGTCCAGCGTGTGGCAAGGGAAGTTCGCATCCAGAGTCTTTGCGATGTCGACGACAGTCCGCTTGGTCGTGTCCGATGCAAACGCCTGGATGGCAGCAGCGAGTCGCTGCTGTTCTGCGGCAGTGGAGGGACGAGCTGTATGGTCGAACCCACGGGAGGATCGCGAGAGGCGGCAGTAACGCCAGAAAAACTCTGCGAGTAGACGAGGGGACTGGCGGAAGTCGAATGCGGACGTGACAATTGCTCCGGCACGATCCCAGCGAATGAAGCGAGCGTATGTGCCGCATATG
>RWJN01000563.1:0-20392 GCA_004332605.1 Steccherinum ochraceum
GGGAGGGGTTGGATGTGCAGGGGGATTTGATGATTGAGGTGGGTCTGGGGGTGTCTTGCTTTATTTCTTCGTTGAATTGGGATTGGGATGGGATGGGATGTTGACGGGTGTGTGTGTTTTTTGTAGGCGAAGGATAAAGAACAAGCCGTCCTCATGCTGTACCGCATATACAACCTCCATCCGGTGGCGTATGAGAACCTCAGACCGGAGAAACCGCCCAAGCCGTTCGTGCGGTCGGCGAAGAGCCAGGCTGTCATCGACGGGCTTGCTGCCGGGGAAGAGGATGGCGAGGCGGAAGTGGAGGCGGACGGGGATGGAGAACCGATTGGGAGGAGGACGAGGAGTGGGAGTGGGAGTGGGAAGGGCAAGGGCAAAGAGAGCAAGGGCAAAGAGAGCAAGGGCAAAGAGGAGGAGGGCGAGGAGGGCGAAACCACCACCCCGAAGAAAGTTCAAGAAACCGCGTACACCCCGCCGTCGCTCCACCAAACCTACCAAACCCACCCCGCCTACATCATCCCAACCATCTCAACCCTCCCCCACCAAATCCTCCCCATCCGCTCGCAAGCCCAAGAAGCAATCCAAGAAAGAGCTCGTGGCGATGCTGAACCAAGAAGACGCGCCCGAGCCCGTCGACGGCGACGGCGATGGGGATGTGAGGGAGGATGAGAGGCCGGAGGTGGTTAGAGCTGCCACTGAAGAGCCCGACGGGGTGTGCTGCGCTGAGGGGTCGGGAGCGTAGGGACGACTCGGGGTTGTGGAGGAGGTACTGGTGTAGTGGTCATACACGTAGAGTTGTTGGTGTTCTTTTTTCTTGCAGATGTGGGTATCAATACGCGTTTTCTTGGAAGCGCTGCGGTTGAGAAGGGTGCGCTTGGTTGTGGGATGCGTTTGTCGGTGTCGATTGGAGAGTACGTGGCATGAATGCGAGTCGGACTGTGCGGGAACAGTGTTCCACGACTCTTGGAACAGCCATATGTCAAGCGTCGCGGAAGCTTCTTCCTAGGTTCATGGAACAAGTATGCTTGGATGTGAGTGGGGATGTTCTTGGGATGTTCTGGTGTAAAAATCGTGGATCAGTCGCGTCGTAATGGTTGTTGAGGTCTATTCCAACAGCTACAGCTGTGTTTTGGCGAGGGAAACTTGGGCTAAGAACTGTGGATCAGACGCGTCCCAGTGGCTGCTGACAACTGTTCCAATAATCTTGGAACATTCGCATCTTATGGGCGGGATAGGCCTGTTCCAAGACTCATGGAACAACCAGCGTAAGACCACCGATCGCGATACTCCATCATACAAGCTTTCGGGTTCGCTGCAAGATCATGCGAGCTTCCATGGGGGAGAACTGTTCCAAGACTATTGGAACACTCGCGGTTGGACGGAGAAGACCTATTCCAAGGATCATGGAACAGCTGTGGGTTGGACGGAGAAGACCTATTCCAAGGATCATGGAACAGCTGTGTCTCGAGGAGGCTTGTGGAGGTCTGTTCCAAGAGTGCTGGCACAGCTAGCATGCTCCCTTAGAGTGGACTTGGGTCCGACCAAAAGTGTGGTCAGCGTCGGAGGTCTGTTCCATGAGTCTTGGAACAGTCGTCATCCTGGATTTCATAGCACGACCTCTACCGTGTTCCTGGGCAGAGACTCCAGGAAGAGTCCCTCGAGGATAGTCGTTCGGATCCAGCTGTCCCATGAGTCGTGGTGGAACAGCCGCGTCGAGTCAGTGGGCGTGAAAGCCTGTTCCAAGAGTCTTGGAACAGTCATGTCGGCTTGCATCGTGCACCGGGGACCTTCAAACAGCCACTGGTAAGACACTGCGTGGATTGCGGACTGGTCTAGGTCAAACATAGCGTGCGGGGACAGTTCCAAGAGCCGTGGAACATGGTAAACAGCTGTGATCCGCCAATTGGCTGCTCGGCGCATTCAAGTTGGTAGAGCACCGCAACTTTTGGGACGCGACTGTTCCAAGACTCTTGGAACACGTCTAATCCAGCAATCTTATAAGCTTGTAATATGGCCGTTCCAGGATCGTTGGAAAACATCGCAAACACATCAACGCCAGCGGTCGTGGATAGTGTCTGTTCCAAGACTCTTGGAACACGATTGTTTCAACCTTTGGGTCGACATTGAAAGCGGGACCTCGACGCGAGCTCGTGCGGTGGACGTACGCTCTAGTTGAATGACCCCGACATGGTCACCAGATCTTCTGCACTTCTTTGCATATATGCACGATCCGAGGTACGAGAGAAGATGCTGTCTGGCATCCGCAACAGGAGGGTCCCGCCCCTCGCGAACATTTGGTTTGGAGGGCTGAGATGAACAACCTTCCCTACCAGCTGCCCAACGCAACGTGGCTCTGGGATGCATTCGCGTTCTGCAGTGGGGTCTGACCGGTCCGAGTACCAAGAGGAGACGAATGACGAAAGTAACGTGCATTGCTAGGGCAAGCCGAGGACAAAAGCAAACGACAAGACAGTACACGTTAAGCAACGGATCGACCCTAGAACTCGAAGCTCCGGTCGAGATCGTCGTACAGGTGCTTGCGCATGCCGGGTGGAAGGATGGGTTCAGTGCCGTTTGCGATGTAGCCTGCAGTACCGCATGGAAATCATTGAGTTGCGCTGCGGCGCACGAGAATGAATGACGTGAAGGAAAAAGACGCACGGAAAGGCATATTGACACTCTCTTTTGCATTGAAGCGGATTTCCGGGAAATCCTATGTACATATTAGTCCTGGTGCAGTACGATAGAGATCGACGCAAACATACAATGTACTTGATCTCATTCAGTGGGACTGAGTGAGAAAGATTAGTGGAATAACGAAGGGGAGGACAACGCCACGTACTTTTGTCTTCGACGACAATTTTTGTCACGCCCAACGCGGTGTCTGTCGTCATCTGTACTGGTCCTAGGTGACGACCAGGGAAACCAAGAGCTCGGAGTTCGGAGGTGCGATCGCGAGGAGGATCATCGCCTATTCACGACTCAGGACCCGGCCCAACGACTAACAGACAAGGAGTGCGTACCGAGAATACCCTGGTGCACGACGTGCAGACACGTAAGTTGACGTGAGGGTGAAACACAAAACTTGTCAGACGTACGCCGAACAAGAACCACTCGAATCTCCCATCCCCATCTTCGGGCGAGATTTCTTGCGGTGCTTTTGGGTCAAGAAGGCAGACTTTCTCCAAAGAGATACCTTCGGCCTTCATCACATCCAGCACACCCTGCGTGAACGCCTTCACTTCCGCTCTTTGTGTCGATTCCACGTTCGACTGTGGTGCAGGCGGAAGTTCTGGAGTGGTCACGGAAGGAGCCGGGGATTCAAAGAGAGACTCTAGCGAGATTTTGGACGTGGAAGAGACATGGGTGAAACACACGCGAGAGGAAGGCCCGGCGAGGGTTTGCATATGCTGAGCTTGGGATTAGATCAGATCTCCAGAAGACTTGAGGTGAGGCGAAGAAGTCACCTTGTATTCAAGCTCTACCCAGCGAGGAAACGTCTTGGTACTTTTGTCGTCCTCTTCCATATGCTCTGAAGGCGGACACGTTGATTCGAGGCAGAGTTTGGGAGGTCGCAAGAGCGATCGAACATACCGATGGCGTATGTGAACGGCATTTTGGCTCCTCTGGCTTGTATAGACAGCGCAGTAGGACAATGGTTGAGCGAAACGCGTAAAAGAGATACAGGATGATGGTGGTAGGGTTCAGAAACGAATCACTCTCCGAAACTGAAAGAGAGAGAAATAGGAAGATCTCGCGATTAGATTAGAGTTACAGTAAAGATAACATGCGATCATCTCTGCTTCCGTCACCGAACCGAGGCCGAATCAGACTGTTTCTAAAAACAAACACCACGCTAAGGTTGTCCTCACCCAAGCACCTTCTTCACCATCCTCTCGAACTTCTCATCCAACACCTCGGCGGCCTTCTTCAATTCCGCGTTTGGCTTTCCGACCAACACGACGGAGCTCGGCAAATCGTACACGATGCTCGTGCCTTTGCCTCCTTCGAGCTCCACCACGAGCAGCTTGGGAGGGACGTGCAGGCCTGCAGTGAGGTCGTGCTGCAGCATTGCCTGCGCGATGAGCGGGTTCCCGATGGTGTAGACTTGGGATTCCAGGAACTTGCGTTGGCCACCGAAATAGGCAGAGAGCCATTTGGAGTGGGACCCTGCGGCGAAGAGGCTATGGACGCGTCAGCTCTCAGGGTCAAGAAAGGGTAGACGCAGTAAGGTAGAGACGTACACGAAGTCGCGTTTGCCCTCGGTCAGTTTATTCGTACCCTTCACGATCTGGTCTTTGTTCTCCGCGGTGGAGAGCATCTGCATCATGTTGATGCCTCCTCCTGCCTTGTTCACCTCGACATCCAATGCCGCGAGGACGTCTTTGATGGATTTCTTGGAGGAGAGAATGATGCGCTGGGCGGTGAAGGGTACAACGTTCTTGGTGACTGGAGTGGGCATCGTGAGCGGAGTGGGTGGTGGCGGCGGGGTCGACGGGTGGTGGGGAGATTGCAAATCCGAGGTTGGAAATACGGTGGCTATAAAGGCCGGGTTTGTCGTGCTCGCGGAAGTGGCTGCGGTGGTTGACTCCATGGGACGCGTAGACGGATGTCTTATAGCTCTCCGTGAGCAATGCGGAAATGTTTTGATGCTTAATGTCCGAGAGTGGCGTTGCTTATCACACTGACCTTTTGGTTGCCTTTGAACGCTTTATCAAAGCCGTTCCCCGTGAAGATGCAAGATGGCCAATGGTGAGCTTCGAAGCGCTCTTTCTTGAATGATCCACTCGGATTGCTTTGACGGTGTCACTTTCCTTTCCCAGGGGACCATTTCACTCCCACCCACTTCACTTCCACTCATTCATTCCTGATACCCGATGCCCGGTGCTTGAAGTCTGATGTGCTTCATTCTGCTACGACTACGTCGTATGTTATGCTGTCATTCCGTCTTCGAAGACTCGCCACGATGAGAACGTGTAGTGGGAGTCTGGGACCCACAAACACTGAACTACCATTCGTCACTGCCACAAATAAGCGTCACGCACTAATCAAGCTCATTTCGGCGTAAGTGATTGGTCTTGTCTTAGTATTACAGATCATCGCTGACAGACTGCTCTCCGGCAGTCTGTTCATCCAGGTTCTCCTAGAGAGTCGTAGAGACTGTGACTCAAGTACCACTTGAAGCTCGACCAGAACGCTACCAGTACAGTGAGCTGAACCTCTGGTGCCACATCGCCATCTTCACCGTTCAGCTTCTCCGCATCCGGATCATTCTCTGCCTGTTCACTTGCTTCACTACGACAGCATCGGATGAACATTGTATGTTTCTCTTACAAGCCTCGTGACTGTGGTTGCTCAATACACTTCTTGCAGTATCGCCCTCGACTTTCGACTGAATACGTCTGGCTGGCCTGGGATCTGGCGCGTTTGGCGAGTAAGCTGTCGGGAAAGTGCGCGGGAGAGACGCTATTTCAATGGCATACAGTTCAAGAGGGAAACATTGGAATGGCGGCGCGCTTGGGGCAGAAAACAGAGTCGACGCAGATGTCTACAAACCACTGACATTCGCGAATGGAATCCTTGACAGGCGATCAAATTGCGCGTGAACGATGCAAGCCGCGTAACACCAGCATACACACGCGAAATGGTTACCAAACCGTCGCGGGAGCATCGTCCGACGTCCGCACGCGTCGGATTCAGAGGGAGGCAGAGGTAATCCTAGGTAATCGAGAAATAGATCTGGACCATGTTCCTGACTCTCTCAGAAGAACCGGCCCGCGTGGTTTGCTTGACAGGCTGAGCCAAGTTCTTGGCCCTTGAGAAAGCTTATGAGAATCGCTGAGAATGGTCGCCGGTACGCGAGAAGGTTGGCAGATCAGGCACTCCACTGGATAAGCCAATCACAAAAGGGCGTCAAAAATTACATTCTCCACTGATCATCTCGTCGTCGACTGAATCTTCGTCCTACTACTTCGTCCTGCTCATCCAAGCACTTTCCTCACCATATCCTCGAACTTCTCATCCAATTTCCCCGCCGCCTTCTTCAAATCTGCGTCTTCTTTCCCCGCCAAAATGACGGAGCTTGGTAAATCGTACAAGATGCTGGTGCCTTTGCCTCCCTCGAGCTCGAGGACGAGGAGTTTCGGAGGGACGTGAAGACCAGCGGTGAGGTCGTGCTGCAGCATCGTCTGCGCGATCAACGGATTTCCGATGGTGTACACGTGAGCTTCGAGGAACTTGCGCTGGCCCCCGAAGTACGTGGTAAGCCACTCGGAGTGCGACAAGGCTAGGAAGGAACTGTACGATCGGACGCATCAGTTCAAAGCCATACGTCGGAGGAAGAAGTGGAGACGAACATAAAGTCGCGTTTGCCATCGGTCAAGTTGCTCATGCCCTGTTCAAGCTGGTCTTTGTTCCTCGCAGAGAAGATCATCTGGACCACGTTGTTGTCTTTGTCATTCCTCACTTCGGCGTCGAGCGCGGCGAGGACGTCTTTGGCAGGCTTTGTGGAGGAAAGCGTCACCCGCTCGGCGGTGAAAGGCACGACGGTCTTCGAGACTTGAGTGGACATCGCGAGTGGCGAGAACGTCTTTGACTTCTTGGGTATGCGATCAAGATCGAACGCGATGTCTTGAGAGTGTTATTGCTCTTCACCCTTCGCCCTTGCTGGTCCTTTATACGTTTTGACATAACCGATAGCGCGAGGCTATGATCACAATCGCCGCCGGTGTGCTTTGGAAAGCGCTTTTAGATTGGATCCTTTGAACTTTAGGGACCGATGACTACCACCGGTTCATGCCCGATGGCCGAAGATACGCTTTTGATTTCACCGCTAGCGATTCGGCGACTCTTGCTAGTGCGTTTCATTCGTTTTGGTTGGACGTACGTCATTTCTCGCTAGTTGCACCCACATCGGGCACCCATCCAAACTTGGAGGAGGAGGAGAACTATTCGCTATTGTCGTCCTTTGACGCCATACAAAAACCAAGCAGGTTGAAGTGAGTGCCTTCGCTCGTATTGTCTTCGACCATTACTTATGCCCTTACGCTTGACCAGTTAATTGTATGCAATGCACCATCAATGCAATGGCCTTTCTTATAGCTGCGGCCACAGTTGGCCCTGTGGCTCAGCTGAAAGGATAACCAGTTCATTGTCTTCTCATGGCGCCATTATCACTTCTTGTCACTTCCTATACTCCTTCTCTATCACACCTCTACAGTTCTTTCAGTGGCTTCACACACGACACATCCCTCACCTGGATCTTCGCAACCGTGCTTGTCATCCTCTTCTTTACTTCAGCCGCCTTCAAACATCGCACCATGATGGCAGACTCCCCACGACGTCAACCATACGCGCCTCTTCCTGAAATCGAGGACTACGATCAGGACGACGACGCGTTTCACTGGAGCGACATCGAGCTCTGCATGGCCGCTCTCCCAGATCTTTTGCGACAGCAGCGCTTTACATCTACGGTAGACTTTCCACTGGCACTGAACGGCCTTTCCCTGGCCAGTTTGGGCAACTCCTACTCCACTCCTCAGGACGCGAATCCATACCAGTATCAATACCAGCAGTGCTATCAGCAATACCAGGCCTTGTACGAACAGCAGCAGGCTCTGCTCGCTCAGTACCCGACTTTGTACCCCCGTCGATCGACCTATCGTTCGAGCGGCGTCGACTTCTACTCCAAGAAACACATCGGCCATCGCGCTTCCAGAAACCTCGACCAGCTCTTCGCGATGTCAAGAAACAGCGGCACCACGACGTACGTCCATCGGCCGATGCGCGTACCTCCGTCAGCGTTTCAAGTCACATTGTGCCGTGGAGGAAAGTCAGATGAGGAGATGCAGGTGTGGCGCAAGGGACAGAGGGAGCCGTATCGAGGCAAACGTTGGATGGCCATTAGGGACTCATGGCCCTCGTTCGCATCGGTGATTGTGGATGAGAGAGTGCTTGCCGATGAAGCTTGAAGACTGTGGATAGACCCGCGGCGAACCATCTCCTCACAGTATTACCCTATTCCCCTCTTGCCAATTCTTGTTAATGTTTTTCTCCATTATTTCTCACTGTACATCTCAGAAATCTGTATTTTCTTTCTCAATCCATCGCTCAACAAGCTCTCGAGAACGCCACAATTGTATTCTTAGTGCTCGGAATCTTATCAGATAAGAAGAGCACGCCATCTCGCATGTGTATGATCTCTCTCTTCGGCTACCAGTACATGCTTGCTCGTCGTCCACCATGTCGAGTACATTATCGCCAACGATGCTCGGCATCGACCAGCCATCTTGCAGCTCCAGCGTCGAAACTATACGTGGACTGCCTTCCGAACTCACGCTCATCACTGCCGACTCTGACGACGCCGATAGTCGTCCACAGACGCCGCCCCCTGGCCCATCCTCCTGGCCATCATCCTCCCGACCCCCATCACCACACAGCTCGTGGTCCCCCTCGAGTCCGTCTGGGGATTCTGTGTCGTCGTTTCCATCTGTATCATCATCGTTTCTGTTCTCTTCACATCCGGTTACACCCCCTCAAGTGGATTTGGACCTTGCGACACACCACACGACCAATCCTGGCGATGACGAAGATCCTCATGGCCTTATTATTCCGTCTCTGATTCTGCCTTCTCCCCTCAGAAGGCCGACCCAGTACGGCAAGTCTCTCGGTGCCGTCAAGATACTTGTGCTGTCGGACTCGCATCGATCGGCCGAGGAGGTGTTGAAGGTTCTAACGGATGAGGAGTGCGAGGATTATGTTGATGTGAGCCGCTGGGAGGAGTTCAACTTCGACGGTCCACCGGATGCAAATCCCCCACTCGAGAAACCGAGAGTGATGCGGATATCTACGGACTGGTTGGACTACCGGGATGCCCATGGATTGGAGCGGTACGAAGCAACGCGCAACGTAGAAGTCGTTCACTTGCCCGAGTGCTCAACTCATCATCACGTATGTTCTCATTCAGTCAGTTGTCTCTAATGCACTTTTGACTCACCGGAGGCGTCCATTGCCATGTTGTTGCAGCCCGCGGAGGCTATACGAACAGCGCTCCGTGCTGTCCATACCCCGTTTCATGTTCTGCACTCTCTTCTGAAGACGGACTATCCCCCGAATAACTTGCTCGCCTCGTTGTTATCGTCTTCCACCACGCCGTTGTATACGGCTCTGGTCTTAGCTTTGGACGGCTGTGAGTCTCTCCTTCGCTGGAATATTTCCACCGCAACTTGCCATGATACTAATAATGTTGTAGCTCCTTCGCATCACGAGGAGACGCTCGTCAAGGAATTATCCCCTCACATCCCTCTGATTCTCTTATCACCACACGCGCACTTGGGTCCTTCTAGTTCCTCAAGAATTCGACGATCTGTTCACGCATCCACCATAAAGATTCGGAATTCGCACGACTTCCGCAGTGCAGTTCTACGATCACCCGAAACATTAGCCACTCTTCGTCTGGAAGCCGCTGACCGATTTCTACGCTGGAGAGAAGTGGAAAGAAGCGTCGAGAATGCGTTAAGCCGATCTCCTGCCTCTTCCAGTGTCGAAAAGGTCTTGCGTGATTGGAAGCTCCACGCGGACGATGCTGACCGCACGGTTGCAAAGCCGCTTGGTTCAGTCCGATGGGATAAAGCTCGGTGGGAGGCGGAATGGGAAGGTTCTTTAAGCTCTGACGTATCAACGGCCCTGCGGCAGCGAAAGCACGAGAAGAAGACACGGGAAGAGAGAAAGACAATGGACCGAAGGCTGACCGTGACCGCAAGGACGCGACCTTCTGCTATCTCTCCACTTCCATTCATCACATCCCCAATCTCGTGTCCTTCTCCTCTCCCACTATCCGAGTGGACTGTCTCTCCGGAACGTGGTCGTCGCGGTACTCAAAATGGAAGCTTTGAGCGGGACCGTAGGATCGCAGACGTCCCGGCAATCTCATTCGATCCATTGCACCTTCCTTCCCTCGTGGTCTTTTCTTGCTCTCTCCTTGCGCCCCTGCGCGCACGCCTAGCGAATCTCGTATCGATGCCTTTGTTTCCCTCATCGACGCCGTCGCAGATCGAAAAGGGACACGGCCTTGGAGGCGTTGGTCTCTTTATCAGCGCGTTCTGCGCCGGACTCGGACTTGGCTTCATCATTGCCAAGTTCAGGTCGTGAACTCATTTCTGACCATGTTTCAGAACCTCCTTTGGCCACGAGATGCGACTGCAACCAACGCCTATCGATACGCCTTGCGCTTTTTAGGAATCCCGGCCTCGGAAACCCCACGCCACATCCTCACTGCAAATCCCACCGTCACGCGCCTTTATATCTACTTCTCTCAATTGTACCAGTACGTACGTCTGATCTTCATCCCTGATGTAGCATTGTTATCTTTCACGCTGTTCTGTCGTTCCCTTTGGAAGTCCCATTATATCACTCTCTTTGTATACTAGCTCTCGGCCTATTTTGCTCACGGTGGATAATTTTCGCCTGCGTGTCGATGCCAATGGACTCAGACTACGGGAGCGGTTTTACTATGGATTACCTGTTGTTTACGTCTGGAGGTGACACAGTGCAATAATTCGGAGTAAGTAATCATCGACCCAGCACGGGCATTAGGCATACGGTATGCTCGGCATGACCGACGCAATATCAGTGGGTTATACCGGTATGGTATGCTACAAGTGATTCTCTCCACTTGCCCCACGATGGCTCGGAGCCCTAGGGTAGCCGTTCTCGAGCCCGAAGACCGAAGATAAGAGTCTTCTGGTACTCCTTTGCATACTTTTCAATGGATATATTAGGACCGTGTGATTGACGTGAAAGACATTGCAACTATTGAGATGTATCCGAGTCGCCACAAACACATCGCTGTGTCACTGCCAATCAGGCACCTCAAAGAGCTTCTTGCCGGAGTAACAGTCGCATCGGAGGTGGCGATGTCCAGAATCCGGTGCTGAGCGAAGATTGGGATGTGGCGATAAGTCTGTTGACATAGAAGTCATCATCGGAGGATTGTACCGGAGAGGCGGGATGAAACCTCGTCAACTTCAATGCAATGTGGCCGAGATCAGGGCCGAAAACCTGCGCTAGAGCGGCGTGTTTGATGGCGAAAGAGGTGTAGTGTGCCTCATGAAGGGACAAGCGTTGCACGCGGCGAAGTGCGTGCATTTTAGCTGATCGAGAGCAATCTGTAGGTTCATCTTGGTTGAGAATTACGAGATCGCTGTTAAGGTAGAATATGAGCTTCAAGAAGCAACCTGGAGCCGCCGGGAGTATGTGTACGAGATGTGGCGAGTACTACTCACCAGGGTCTGCGTCGTGTCTTCGGCTGACAAGCTAAGAATGTGCTAGACGGCGTGCTGTAGGGGATGCCGTGTCGACTTCATGTAATATCTGGCGCAAACTGACGATCGAATCGTTCTTCCAGCCCTCCAATGGACGGGGCAATTGTTGACCATTGGGGTCTCGGTAATGCCAGCTTTGCGCCTGTGACCATCGACTTCAAGATCGGGAAATGCTTAATGTCAGTAATGGCGAGCAATCGATCTTGAATTTACCATGGTACGAATGCTGCACTTCATGGCGAGCGTCCTGAGCCTAGTCAGTCGTCGAAGCCTTCAGTCAGATCTAAAGAACTGAACCGACACTCACACCAGACCGCGAGCTGTAAAGCTCTGAGCTCTGAGCCCCGCTGTCTGGGTCCAGCACGGGCCTTCCGCCGGGATCCAGCTGTCACAAGTCGTGCTGAGAAGCACGTCGGAGCCATCTTCGCTGCGCTGCCGTCATCAACTTAAAACTCCTGTTGAAGTGTGATTCGGCCACATGGTATCTGAGTGGCTTGAAAATGCTGGCATAACATCAGAAAGACACCCTGAAAAGGGAGGAGTATGCCTACTTCAAAGTACCAATTTCATCCGCTTTTTGCTAGCCTTCCGCACGTTTATGCCGTCATTGAGTTACGACAAAAAGCCAGCGTCACGATGGGCACCCGTGGTCAAATAGCCCAGAACAGAATTCCTGCAGGTTTGTCAGAAGGAGCGGGCCATATGCATAAAATGGCAGCTTGTTGAGGTTTTCAATGTCGCGTTTTCTCGGAGATGAAAGGATAGGAAAGAATGTGGCCGGAGTTGTTGGTCACGATGATCAGGGCTGACCCTACTGGAAAAGGCTCGTCAGCGCATGACGAATCAGGATGATCATGCAGACGAACGAATCGGAACAAGGTCGCGAGGCCAGCTGTTTTGATTGCCGGTACCAAGTACATAGATCTCAGATGTGGGCACCATGATTATTGCCACCCAAAAGTTATCCGGTCGAACTTCCCGTGAACGTTCAACGTAGGATAATTGGATTCGCTCAAAGGACCTCAGACGACGCGGGCAGAGCACGTCGCGAAGACAGCGCATGTGCCGCATGCGCTTCGGGCCCACGATACTTGAAGTCAACATCCTCGAGTCGTCAAAGCGATAGTTCAGTGCTGCTCGCTGAATATGTCGCGTGTTTTGAAGCTACTCGAACTTGTGCCTTCTTTGAAATTTCTGGTGAAAACGGTCTTCTCACGATCGAAGGAGAACCTCTTCCATAAATGGGCAACGTAGTTCAAGAGAAGTCGCAACGGTGGCTGTCCCTGGCAACGTAGTGTCTCCAGAAGAATGGCTGAGCGGCCCCTTAACGATTCAGAGCCCGAATTCAAAGATTACTGCATAGATTTTAGGAAGTATGTGGCTAATGTACAAGATACACGACAGGCACATGAGGCATGGGGGGTGACATAGGTACTACGAGGAGACGAGAGCGATTTGAAGGCGATGCATAGACGGTACGAAGAATTGCCAGAGCAAGAGAGAGATGATAGCGGCAGCGATAAACAGGATTTGGAGAGCAGAGGGGGCTAGAAAAGAAGTCCTGTCAACAGGCTTTTCCCGTGAGATAGTCCATGGACGAGGCGCGTCTGTAGACGGCGGATATACAGGGATGATGAGATCATGCTTATTCGACAGGTCTATTCCTCGGAAGTAACCTAGGACGCACAATGAGAGAAGGTATGCGGTAGGAGAAAATGAGACTCACGGGGAGAGTCGTAGTACCAGACCACGGTTCCCTGGGTATACTGCTCCAAAGCAGTCAAATATCTTGCCAGCTCGCCATCTATCTCAGGCCCGAAGGAAGGTAGCTGCTTCTTCAAGTTGGCGTAATCAGCGACTCGCTGAGCGAGCATCTTGGTCACAATGTCCACGGCGCCCTGGAGATCGGTATTGTGCTGCAGCATGACACAAACGACTAGGTTCTGATAGTCGTTGTCGGATTGCTCCTTCTGTGATGGAAGACCGGTAAGTGGATAAAACGCGGATAAGGTGAGAGATGCATACATTGAAAGAAATGAGATCCTAGGGCGCGAAACATCAGCAACGATTTATGGAACAACGAATATTTTCACTAACATTTGGCCATGTCATCACGTCAATGACTGCATGAGACATGCCAACTAGAATTGGATGATCCCATACCCATTCGGGGATCTTGATATCAAGAGAGTACTCAACCATTGCTAAATAACGGTACACGTTAACTCAAGTCTGGAACAAATAGCGGCGAGCCTACCTTCGACGATCTCTCCACCGATGGTTCGCCGTCTCAGAAGAATGAAGTCTTCCACAGACGGAATATTATTGTCGAACCTGAGCTGCGCTTGCTCCACTTGCGACTTCATCCAGCTCTCAACAGCACGATAGAACCTGGAGATCTATCAGCCAAGGCAACAAGCGTCGCAATCGGATGATACAGACCTGTTACACGCGCCGGGACTTGCAGTGGCGCGGCGCGGAAACGTCGCCAAATGCTGTAAACCAGATGAGTCAACATTTCTCTCAACTTGACGAGAAGACGCGCTCACTCGTGAAGCATCGCGGCATACTTGAACGCAGGGCAGGGGCAGGCGCGCTGGGGTCATTCAGAACCCTCATGGAGATGTCTACTCCGACTTGCACCCTCTCCGGCTTTGACTGCAGCTCACCCTCGTCTGACAAGTCATCAAACTATATTTGCAACGTTAGTCGGACGTGGAAGTGGCTCGTACGTCGCACATACCGAGAAGGCCCAGAGAAAGAATGCTATGCATGTGTCAAGATGTTGAAGATCCGCCTCAGAGAAGCTGAGTCCGGCGTAGAGATCGAAGCGGTGCAAGAGAAATTTGCTCTGCTTCGGTTCAGAATATACACCTAAACTGTTACCTGGTCAGATGGCATAACGAAGATGTATGGCCATTACTCACTTTACAAACCAAGCACGAGTGGATTTATACGCTTCCTCCTGCAAAGGATTGATCTTCAAGGGGAAGACCCGAGACGTTATGCTCGTCAAATCCTGGAGAACGAAGCGAGATGGGAAGGGTTGGAGCTTTTCAAGATTCATGGCGACGAGTGATACACAAAATACAAAGAGAAAGGGATCGGAGAGGAGAGAAGAGGAGAGGGGAGGGCTTCTCGCAGAGGGCACGCCTATTCGACATGAACGCGATTGAGCTGGGTTAAGAACCCCGACAGGCGTTAGCACCAGGACACTAACATGCGCTCGGGTAGAGGCTGAACGTGGTCATTGCAAGATATTGCAAAGCATCGTTGCTTTCGATCAACGTAATGCTAGAATACGATTTGCACCCTGCGGGTCCAAAATCCGGCCGGAAGGACAACTGAGACCTGAATGAACGCGTGTTGATCAAAAATGGGCTTAGGATCAGATAGGGATCTCACTGAGAACTCTCAACTTTACTTGGTGGTACATGATGGCCTGCATCGGGGGTAAATGATCCCCAAGGTACCACAGTGCCGCATTTGGTGTTTTAGTCGTCGACACGTGTAGGACTTCAGTGGGATCGGTTCTCGGAGACTCGGACCTCCAGCAGTCTCCAGTTCGATAGCTGATAGCGCGTTCGTGGCTTTGAAATATTACCCGTATCCTTCAGATGACGAAGGATTCGACCATACCACAAGCATCGGCCGCAGTTGGTGGCGCTTGACTCCCAGTCCGGTGTTCTGTTCACTGATGTTTCACACAAATTGAAGACATGGGCCAAAATTCGAGACTCACCTAATGCTCTGATCATGTACCCGCATCCTACTTGAGCTTTTCAGGTCAGTAGTGGCGACTGCTTTCCGTCAGCTGTCAAATTCAATCCTAATCGCGTCACGGAAGCTATAGGTGATGGGTTGCAATGCGTTCATGCGCGACCTGCAAGGGACAGTGAACTCATACGTCATTGCTATGTGCAAACGTAAGGAGTTGAGTGACCATACCAGGAATGTGATGCCGTGACGTGAGCATCTCCAGGCCCTCTTAGCTTCGGAATCCTTGAATACTGAATTTGCGATCAGGTTGGCAGTGTGAACGTTTGAACTATGGTAAANNCTATGGTAAACCGTCGCAAGTTGCTAGTCCACAGCACATGATTAATGATCTTTCGCTTGCCTCGCGGCTACATCGTGTGCGATAGTGTGTGTTCTGAGGGGTGGGCTGTAGCAATACAGATCGTCGGTGAGCTTGCGGTACTGCCAGAAACTCGACCCTTGATGAGACAACGTACCTATTCATGCGCCACAGTGTGGATTTCAGTTCGCCACATAACACGGATGAAGCAAATTACCCTTCTCGGAACATCGAGAGTGGTCCATGGCATGCCGTTGCCATCGTCCTTGAACATCCTCTTGTTCGGATAGCTATCAGAGAGAGTGCGCAGTTGAGCTTCGTCAGAACACGCCGTCATTCAGCTCGGAGTACGTACCAAGCATAGCAACCTCCAACGTCTCTTCAATACAGGTGCACCGATCACGCAAAGCGAAGCATCATATGTACAAAACACAAGTTGAGTCGCAGCGAAGTGCGGCGTTCCCAATTTCTTCATTAGGGAAGTTTTTTAACCCAGACGCCACACATTCCCATCAGGCCGACACGTGCATCCTGAAATGAAATACGTGAAGCAATGCATTCGACAGATACACTTACAAAATAGTTCTAGCTGGTGGATGAATCAAAACAAACGGAACGCCAACGGGTACTAGGCAATATGTTACAGCCCTCAGCTCTGTAATTTGACGAGCATGCGCCTCCTGATTTCAACGATGAGGTGAGTCCCGACGATAGAGACCGCGCAGGTGTTTGAATCAGGGTCAGCCTCTCGAACTTTCCCTTCGTCGCCTTTGCGAGGACCATCTTCTAATACGAGTACCGTGTCGCCCGTACGCTCAGGTTCCACGGGATAGAGGAAGTCCACGGGAATGACTGGCTTGTCGAATGGCACCTGTGAGTTCAAGAACTGCACTTCTGCGGTAGACTGGAAATTGGAGTCGCGTGTGTCCAATACGGAACGGATGACAACCTTCTCGCCGTCGTATTTACCCTCCTGCCAGTCACGACCGTCCGAAGTGCGTTTGATCTCGGCTAAGATCCCTTTCTTTGAGGAGACGATAGGATCCAGTAGCCATTTCTCCGGTACCTCTACATAGACTATTCAGTAAAGGGCTAGCATGGTCTCAAGAGTACGTACCATCGTCAAGAGGCCCGAAATCGGCCCCCGGTGTTTGAGGAATAGCGCCACCGTCTTGTCGGAATGCATCTCGAGGCGTTTCGTAGTATGGAGTAGGTGCGCCGTACGGCGCAGGAGTAGGGGCACCATACGGTGTCGGTGTCGGCGCAGCGTAGGCGGCAGGTGTCCGAGGAAATGCAGCTGGCGTCGGCGCTCCCCAGGCTGGGGTGGGAGCTCCGAGAGACTCTTGGCCAGTTCCCTGCACGAAGGTCAAAATCATAAAGAAACGCCAAGACGACACTGATTTACACACCCATGGATCTGATTCGTTTCTCGGAGGTGAGCCCCAGCCCGTGGTCGTACGTGAGCTGTCTCCCCAGGAGGTTGACGGATCTGACGACCTCCCAGGTGTCGCACCACCCCAAGACGGTCGCAGGGGAGTGGCGCCTCCCCAGTTACTGGTGCCAGCTCCTCCCGCATAAGGATTCGGCGTCCGAGAAGACGCACTCCACGCAGGGGTTTTGCCTCCATCCTGAGCGTAGGGATTCGGCGTACGAGCCGAGGTATTCCAAGCTGGCGTCTTACTGGAATCGGTGGCGTATGGATTTGGCGTCTTGCCTGCATTCCACGCGGGTGTCTTGCCGTCTTGAAGTGCGTACGGGTTCGGTGTTCGACCCGTGCGACCCCAGCCAGGTGCGCCAGGTGCAGTATTTTGATATGGGTTTGCTGTACGATTAAAGCTGCCCGGAGGACCCATACCACCGAGAGCAGGAAGAGGCTCAATGGTACCATCAATGCTGCATAAGCTCACGTCAGACTTGCAATAAACATTCAGTCAAGATACGCTTACTTTTTTCGGCGCAGATTCTTTTTATCAACCGAAACGACCTTCTGACCAGTGAGCAGCTCGACCCGAGCAATGGTACCGTTAGTATCTTTGATAATACCAACATAGCCTTTGCGCGGCCCTTTCACAATGACAACGGACATGCCGATGTGACGGTCGCGCGGTCCACGTCCTGTCCCAGAACCGGCCATACCTCCTCCGGCAGCTGACGGGTTCATCTTAGACAAATCGGTCGAGCCTAATTTGAGGATATTGCCCTTGGGAGCTTGTGATACCAGAGACCTAGCACGCGTTACAAAAACACCACCGTTCTCGGCAATGTCTCTGTTGTGTAAGAAGGCGAAGAAGGATTGGTGAGTATGCAAAACTCGTCCTTTGCGACCCTAACCGGAGAAACGCAATGCAGTGAGACACCAAACCAACCGAACAACAATGCGCTTAACAGCGGACTCACCTCTCCATCAGCTTCTTTCACATTGTCGCCTGAGCGTAGCTCATGTCCCTCAGAGTCGGCAGCAATGGCGCGATGCGAGTCTCTCCGCATCGAAATCTGGTGCGGTTGCACAGAGCGAACGTGCCCATTCTGATCAAGGACGCGGAAAGAGTCACGATCTGTCTTGAAAATCACTCCCACAGTTTGCTGACTATCAGTATGATTAGTGAACGCTCTTCATCCGTTTGAATAGACGCTTACTCCAGCTGAACCAAGTCGTGAAGTTCATAATTGCCGACTATATTAGTACCTGTCCCGACTTCCGCAGCCTCACGAAGGTCTTTGGAGAACACAGAGACCTGAAAACGTCGAGGCGGGGCTCAATCAGTCAAGGAATGATGGTCCTCTATATATTCGACTCACCTCTTGGAGTGACATATCAGACAAGAACGTGACGACGTTGTCCACCACTGAGACGACTAGACCTGTCTCGTCTGCGTTCTGACCAGTCATGACTTTGACGTGATCGCCGGGTTTGAAGCGTTTCCGAACGCTGCGGGCCGGTATCTGCACACGTTGACCGTCGAATTCCACTCCAACAGGTAGAATCGTGACGACATCCTGTTCAATCGAATGCACGGTACCATGAACTCCGGACTGCTCTCCTTCAAAGACTTCGACGTGATCACCTGGCTGTAACACGGATATGGCGGCTTTCCGAGATGCCTCGGCGATGATAGAAAGATCGACAGATGCTTCGTTCTCCGTGCCATCCTGTCCACGAGTGAACTGGGTGATCTCGTCCAACGTAGGGTTCACGTTGTCGAGTTGCAAGGCTGTGATCTTGAAATCCTTCTCAATAAAGCCGTCCTTGTACGTGTCGTTCTGGAAGACGTAGACCTGGTTCCGCTTCGCTACGGTCTTACGCCCGTAGACTTTAGCGACTTCCTCGTAATTAAAGAAACGCTGAGGAGGCCGCATGGAGAACGAGGATAACCCTGCACCGATCTTCTTGCGCTTCTTGCCATCTACTGAGTTCTCGTCCCTTGGGTTAAGGTCGATACGAGGGATGAATTTGAGGCCAACTTCCTCGCCGTTCTCCGTGACATCCATGACCTGTGCCAGATCGCCTTGGTATTTACCACGCCGGATGCGTACCCAGCTGTTTGGGGTCACGGTGAGATCTTGTTTCTTGATTTGCAGAAGGCTGGCCATTTCTTCAATTGGCACAAGGATGATACCACGACTAGGGTAGATACCAACGAGGCCCTGGCATGCGTCGCTGACTTGCTTAGCACTCCGAGCTTCGACATAAATCATTCCAGGGAGGGTATCGCGCTGGAAAGCAGATAAGATCTGCAGAGGACGTGCAGAGAACTCCAGGTCGATCGCCTTTCGCATGAGACTGAAGACAAGGTCCCGTTCTTTCCCCGGCTGCAAAATGTGGCTCAGCAACCCGCTCATGAAATAACCCTGTCGCTGAACGAACTCACTCGAACTCGCACTTGCCACAAATTAGCATCATGGACCGAGGGCATGAGTAATCTTTGCGGAATTTCATTCATGTCTCCGGAGTACCGAACAGCTGTACGGCGATAGCGTTCGCTGACATCTGCAGCAATTTTGGCCAAATCTTGATCATTGAGCTCGCGCTCTCTTCGGTCCAAACGGGCATGATCTGCGGCTCTCCGTGCCACGTCGTCGTCGTCGCCTTCCCCAGGGATGTCGGCAATGAACTCATCTAGATTGCAATAGTTGTTAGGGCTGCCAAATGGCACCAAAATCAGACACACACCTTTGCCATACTCCTCGTCGTCATCGTCCTCTTCTTCATCCTCATCTACCTCGGCTTCCACATCAAGGAAACGATTAACGGCGGGACGTTTATGTCGGTGCTGTCGCAGGCATATGTTAAGGTATAGGTATGGGATGCTCGCATAAACATACCTTCGGACGTTTCCTACCACGCTCAGCACCAACATCCTCTTCCTCTTCCTCGTCGTCTTCTTCTTCCTCCTCTTCGCCCTCCTCCTCTTCTTCCTCGTCATAATCCCTGCGGCGGCGCTCCTTCTTGGATGGTCTAGGCACCTGCTCCTCCTGCTCCTCTTCCTCCTCTTCCTCTTCCCGGTATCCTCCAGTGTCGCGCATATCTTCCTCGTCCATGTTCAGGGTCTTGGCCTGCGACGGGGAGAGAATGGTTGGGGGTTGGGTTCAAGATGTGCAAGCAGACTAGCGCCGTCCATAATAGGTGACATCAGGCGATCTATTTTAATTTATGATACCTACTTACTTAGCCTTACTATTTACGGTATTTGATAAAACAGTATACTGCTCCCTGGTATGCTGTATTACAGCTATTTCAATTTGTGAATCAATGGACCCCAAAATCCAACACAGTGACCAGTCGGCTCTGAGGAAACATCTCGCCGGCAGCTCGTTTCATTGAGCTCTATCGCAGCTCTACTGCGGTCCCAGGAAAACATCTGTGAACGCTAGGCGCCCCCGCCCAGAATCACGCCTTAGGCGCCGGAAACGCTCGCGCGGATTCACACCTTCTGGCGGGCGCGCCCAGCAAACTCAGGCTCTGTTCGGGAGCGTGATGTGATGTGAGTTGAGGTGA
>RWJN01000564.1:0-20349 GCA_004332605.1 Steccherinum ochraceum
GGAAGACAATCGTTCCGTACTAGAGGTCTGCTTCCATGTTCAGGGCCCTTGGTGATGCTAACTATTCGGCATTTGCCGAGATTTTGCTGCAACTCTGGCGGGTATGCCTGGGTAAGCTCACGACCTCAAAGGCGTTTCCTCTCTCAGTGGGAGGTTGTAGGCTTCGCCAACGGCATGAATCGAAAGTGGAGTTGCGTCCACAGTCTGGAGGACTTAAGATTTGACGAGAAAGCTCTCCGGTGTTCACCGGAGTGCTGCTTTGCGTCCCCACTTACAGCTTTTGGGCGAGTTTCTTTTCGTATTCACTCGAACCTCTCCGCAATGCACACCAAAATTCATTTTTCAACTGTGAGCATGACCTTAGTGCTACCAGAGGCATCGAGGAGGCCGTCCGGTCGCGGAAATGCGGCGTGCGAGGACGTTCAAGTGGAAGGGCGCCTCGCGTCTTCGGGAAGGATGTCTCCATACCACCGTTTTTTACCTGGAGCATGAGCTCGAAAATCCGAAAACACCCATATCTTCGTTCGTAAGCCTTTGAGTGTCTTTCCAGTACCTTGAAAAAACGCAAAGCGTATGTCGAAACATGGCATTTTGTCGGGGTCGAACTCAAGACCTTAGAGGCACTTCCTAATTTGGGTGAATAGTTAACACCACTGCGACCCCCCCAACATGGACACAGACTACTTGTGTACCATGCAGATCAATGATGTCGTTTGGACAAACTACTCAACCACTTCTTAATTACATCGATGCGTACCGACTTAACACATGCATACACCATCCTCGACCCAGAACATACTAGTACATAGAAGAAACGAGGGAAGAAAACAATTCCAGATCTAGAAAACAGAGTAAATGACACAGCAAGGATAACCATAAGTACGACTACACGATGGATAAACAGGGCGAAGAACTCAAGAGAAGCCAAGATAAGTCATCAACGCGTACGATGCGACTCGGAGGTAAATCAGGTACCGTAAGCACTGCAGCGTCCACAAGCAAGTCCGCAACCAACAACTCGGAGAG
Organism: Steccherinum ochraceum; assembly: GCA_004332605.1. NCBI lineage: Eukaryota > Fungi > Basidiomycota > Agaricomycetes > Polyporales > Steccherinaceae > Steccherinum > Steccherinum ochraceum. Next base: position 1,027 of record RWJN01000564.1, read on the forward strand.
AGTCTCCCGGACCCGAAGCTAGCACCCAAGCGAAGGGGAGGGGGAGAACAAAGCCGCGGCGAACGGCAGATACATGCACGATAAATAACGCGTACCCGTCCTCTCGGAGAGCAATGTCCAAAAGCAACGGTGAGTGGGGAACGGGGACAGGAAGTGGGAGGGAAAGAAGGAGAATGGGGGGTGCCCGATCGCAGCGTGTGCCCTCAGATCCGTCCACCAAAGATGTCCGCAAGCTTGGACCAAGAGCTTGGGCAGGACAAGCCTAGCGAAGTGGTAAGTAAGATTGCGACACAAACGCTCAAGAAAACCATCCAAGAAAGGGCCCCAAACGATCGAAGGAGGAAATTCTCGCAGCAACATCATACCACGACGCCACCGAAACGAACAAGAATGGCGATCAACCCGCCGTTCTCGCCGCGTCACGATCCCCGTTTTGAAAAAATCTGCACCAAGTTGGCGAGACGTTTTTGCGCGGTCAACCGAGCTCGAGAGTGCTCTCAGCGACGACCGTGGATAGCCGTGCAAAGCCGCGCCGGTGCGAAGAAGTGAAATGAAGCTGCGATCAAATCAAACAACTCAAGACAAGACGAGCAAAAGCATTTCGAAATTCGAAATAAGTGATAGACAAAACACGGCGAAGATTGTCCTTCAGAAAGCTAGATGATGTGGGTGGGTGATTATACAAGATACTAGAGTGAAGATAAGAGAAAAACAAGTGTGAAGAAGCAAACGGGCAAGAGAAACAAGTAGATAGCAGATGGAGCAGGATAAAATGATAATGCATGACCGAGTAGTCAAGTCAAGATAGTAAGTAGCAAGTGTCCACGGTCCGTCACCGAAACCCCCGACGCCAATGAGAGCTACTGCTCATTATTCAACCACGTCAGCCCAACGGGCATACCTTGCCCTGACCGTATACCAGCACTAGGCATCGCGACGCCAGGATGTGAGTGATAGTGTCCAGTATGCGGATGCGGTGGTGCGTGCGCAGGTATATGTGGATGCGGCTGTTGTTGCTGCTGTCGAGGCTGCGGCGGAAGTTGTTGTTGTTGCTGCTGCTGCTGGGAGACGAGATGCGGCTTCGCGCTCGGGTTCCACGAGTCCAGCAACCCGCTCGCCTTAAGCGACGGCAACGACATCGAATCCTTCTTCCCCGCCGCGCCTGCCGGCGGCTCGACCACGACGTCATGCGCATGCAAGTGGGCCTGCGACGAAACATAAGCATGCTGTCTCCCCATGCCCATACCCATGCCCATATCCTGCGGCGCCGACAAATCCACCACCACGATGTTCCGGTCCACCGGATGGTGTTGTTGCTGTTGCTGCTGCATTAGCGGGGGCTCCACCAGCTCATGCGGCGAGCTGCCCGCGCTACCGCTCCCACTGGACGAGGACGAGTCCGCGACCGCAAACGCCGGCGGGGACTCGCGCGTGGACACGACGCTGTCCACAGGGTACGTCCTCCCAATCTGGGAGCGCTGTTCCTCCTGGCACTTCCGCCACTGATCTGCTACCACCGCGACCCGGAACCCCCAGATCCGCTCAAAGTCGTCGTCCCACTTGTGGAGCTGGGGATCGTCCGGCTGATATTTGCTGTACGACTAAGGGTGAAGGGTAAAGTGTGAGTTGGTAGTCATGAACGTAAGGGACGACGCGGATGATCTGCATCACGGGGAAGCCGAATTTCACTTACCCACAGGGCACACGCCGCTAAAATCCCAAAAAAGCGAGAAGCAAGGAGTGCTGATCAGCGAGGCCGTTACGCGACGACAAAGGTACTGCGGTCGCGACTCACACAGGATGGTATTCTTGGCGCGCCCGCCTATGGCAGTGAAAACCGTGTTCAACTGATTGCGCACCCAGCCTACCACTTCGGCTTCGCGTCCATCAACCTGCAAGGCACCGCAAAAATCATGGGTAAGCGATAGCCAACACAAACCACGGCAAAAGCGCCCCGGGGTAGACAGGGTGATCGCTTACCTCGGTCATGGAGAGCACGAGACATGGGTGCAGGACGTGCATGAAACAGAAGCACCACGCTCCTGTATTCGAGCTGGTCTCGAACATCGAGACCTGTTTCTCCAAGTTGGCTTCAGAGAATCGCAGATGGTCCGCGAGCGAGTCAACCCATATCTAAGAACACACCACGCATGAGAAAGAAAAAAGATTAGCGGCGAGGCAGTCGCGTGCGCGCACCTGGATACCCTTGTTGACCTCACCAACCGCTCTGAACATCTCCGCACCTTCCTTGGAAGCTGTGAAGGTAAATCTCACATGAGTGATCGCGACGTCCACGGCGAAATCACGATCGTCGCCGAAATTGAGTAGAAAGACGACGCACAATTCAATTCGACCTGCAATCGCTGATACAGCGAGAGTATCCGGCACAGGTGACCGAACTGCGAGGCGTTCTTGGTACGCGGTGCGGGAAGATGCATGAACTCTGCCGGCATAACAATAACGCACAACACGCCAAACAAAATTAGCACTGCTAACGCGAACGGAACGGCCGCCATGGGGCCAAAGGAGGGAGTGGGTGTGTAGGTAGCTTACCTCCAGGACCCTGGGCAGGCACCGCAAGCTCGAAGCTCGTCTCATCAACGGGAAGGCGAACATGGCGCATCAGTTCCACGCTTCGAGGCCGCAGCGGCCGGAAAGTGTAAATGCCATTGATCCAGCTCATCAGTTGGATGAGCCAGAAGCAGCGACGGGTGCACTCCCGCTCGATGCATAACGTACGCGCGCCAGAGGACAGAGGCGGCGTGGTCAGCGAGGGCTCGTCTGCCCTGCTGACATCAAGCGATTCTTCCATAATCTTGAGCGCAAGATCTATCGGGAAGAGAGAGGGGGAAGGGGGGAGGGAATAAATCAGGCGAGGAATATCGAAAGGTCAATTACCGGTGTCGGCGGGAGCGCATTGACCGAGGTGTGCTTACCAAAGTATCGATAATGTTTTGTCCAAGAATGGGAGGCGGAAACTTCGTGGAGCTCGAGAAGGCAGAGTGCCTGAGCCGTTGCCAGATTCGGCTCCGCTAGTAGTCTTCCGGACGCGTCGAACATGATGGAGACGGCCTCTTGAAAGAAAGGAACGCCCGCGAGTCGCGTTGTCGGCGCGTTGGCGGCTACATCTTTCGAATGTGGCGCAGCCACCGCACATACGGCTAGAACAAGGTATGAGGGCAATTTCTCGTGCGTCAAGTCCGCAGAAAAGGACGGCTTGTGAATAATCATGCGGCCAGGGTTGGAATGGGTAAAGAAGACTGGAAAGTCGAAAATCAGCGATAAGATCAGCACGTGTACTGGGAGTAGCACAATACATACGGTTGGTGAGCTCGTGGGTGGTCGTAGGATCAAGAAGAGAAGAGGGAGAAACGCTGGACGCGACGGGGCCTGATGGAGGATCCAGAGGGCTGATTATTGCCGCAGACGTATCCGCGCCTTCGGGCCGTACCCTCTTCATGGCCGCAAAGTCATTTGGACTTTCGACAGGACGACGGACACCTCGGGCAGCTCCATCTGCTGAGGGATGGGAGCGTACCGGGGCAGCAGGAGGCGCATCCCTTGGGTAGGGAGCTGCCGCGCTGGGTTCAGCGGCGAGATGGTCGCCGGCCAGCTGAGGGTGAACGTTCCGGGGAGCAGGTACAGGACGACCGGAAGAGTCAGTATAGGTGCATTCTTTCGAAGCAAAGTAGCTGGCGGCGAGTTTCATTCAGTAAGGTCGTCTGACATTGAACTAAACGGTGGAACTTACCAGTTGCTGCATGGTGCTGATGAAAGGCCACAGAATCAGCTATGCTGCCACTCATACAGCCATCGGCTGAAGATTGCAACGCACCTGTGCCATCGCAGCGGCGCTTGCTCTTATGGCAGGCGTCACAAGCCTACGGTAGGTGAAGAGGAGTGAGGGCGAGCACAGAGACGCAGTACGGAAGACATGCACCTTGCTGAGACGTTTCCGCTTGGCACCCTTGACGAAGGCCACACTAGCGGGCTCTGCGGCGGAGACCGACTCATGGGGGTCGGCAGAGATGGACATCTGGGTGAGGTCGGTGAGGCCGGCGGCAGCAGAAGCGGTCGACTTGGACGATATGACGCGAAACTGGTCGGTATTGGCACGCGACGCCATGGCTGAGATGAGCGGTATTCGCGACGAGGACGAGGACGGGTGAGCCGGCGGCAGCGATGCTGTGGATGGCTCTGGAGGGTGTGGGCAGCAGCGAGGAGAGTGTGGGCAGCGGCGGCCTGGAAAGGGAGGGGCGGGGATTGAGAGGGAGGGAGAAGGAGAGGAAGAGGGAGGGGATATATTCCATCGTATTAGCGTCTGGTACTCCGGGCGAATCGCACTTGCTCGGCTGCCCCTCGGTTGCCTTTCCCGGCGTGCTCTCCCACCCAATCCCACCGCTTGCCTGGTTAAACTCGGCCGCGCCTGCCGCGGTACCGCAGAGGCCGCCGGGACAGACTCCGGCAAACAACCCCCTCATCGGGCCAGACGCCCATCTACACATGCTCCTCGCCAATATGTATAGTCCTGCCGCCGGCTAGCCCTCTCCCCGATCCAGCCTTCCCTTCCCACCCACATCTCTTCCGCGCCTACCAAGCGTCATGTCTCGCAGATCCTCGCCACACCTTCCTCGACACATTGCACCGTTTTTCCTCACCACAAGCACCCACCACCAACCCACCCCATTCCCGTGAAACCTCTCCAACGCCGATCACCTCAATCATGGCCCATTTCACATCCTCGCACCCCTTCCCAACCATCCTCTCTCCCGTTCCACCCGGAGTTAAACATCTCCCGTGTACTCTTGTCTGCGACCGTATAAATGTCCATCATGTCATCATGTCGTTGTCTTCCTTCTCTCCAGGCCTACGGCGACAATTTTCATGATGATCCAACACATCCTGTTGAATTCGCCACACCGCGCCATCTGGTCCGCCGGTCGGCCACGTACGTCCCTCGCGGCATATATACGAAACGCAATTTCGAGTCTACCTTACATACTGTAAACTCGACGATCAGGCTATCTTCGGTCCCGAAATGCATCATTGCATGTGCAATAAAGGCATGACGCACCCGATGCGATCCCATGTCTCACACTGGGCATACTGCACACATTCTGATTCAACGCCACCAGCTGCCTCAAACAGCACCGACCTGCAAGGATGCGAGCATAAGCAACGCTCGCATCTATTCCTAGTGTTTGTTTGCTGCGTCGAAGGAACTGGCAATGCTTCTGTGAATCTTCTTGTCCTTGTCGGAGCGCAGAGTTCTGGCGTCGTTACAGCGCTTAGAGTACGCAGTTGATAGGACCGTCGTTGTTGCGAAACCGAAGGCAGGTCATCTCTTCAGAAAATCACCATCGAAAATTCTCTGTTGATATGGCACATTCGTTACTATATCAGAGCTCTCATCGCGCTCATATACTCTGCATTTATTCACGAGCACATTTTGTCTCGTAGCCTGTAGGAACGCAGAGCAGCGAATTAATTCCATATGCATGTGCTCACTGCTAGCACTGCGAAAGTCTGGCTTCACGATCATTGATCATACCCCGCGAAGTTCTCCTGGAGTCCTGGACCTGGATACGCACATCTAGGAACCTCCAACTATTGCACGCGATGACAGATCCCCCAGTCCGAGTACAAGAGACCGTGTACAGCGTTGCCATGCACCGTGCGCTGACCGCTCCCTCCGAGGCTTAGCTAATTCACAACTCTACCTGAAAACCTGAAAAAAGATGCAGTAGCCGTAAGTTGCAGTGAGAGATGGATTGCGATTGGGAATTGAATGTCTTGCCTTGCGCACGGTGCACGAGATTAGGCACCCTGCGGCATGAGACGATACCGCGGTGTCTTTCGTTACTCGTACTGCTGCGGGCCTGCGGCAGAGCATGCGCACAGGACGCAAGGGCTACTTTTTTCCTCTTCATTTTCTGATGTCAGACCTTGAATCTAGATGCACAGGACGCCACTGGTTTGTGCATGCTCGTAGACGAAGAAAAAACAAAAGATACAGTTCATCACCTACATCATTATCGTCTACGCACTGGCGTCACACGAAAGGTCTAGGTTCTGGATTTTGTGTACATCTTTTTCATAGTAGGCGATACACAGCACGAAGTCGTCGGTAACCGGTAACCGGTAAAGGCGTGATGTAGTGTACACAATTATACGCGAGCTTAATCGAAGAGACCGAAGCCCATGTCGTCGTCGGATTCCTCCTGCAAAGAAACGCACATCGATCAGTCTCGAAGGTCGAAACGGAAGGCGAACGACGTGACGTACCTTCTCCTCTTCCTTCTTCTCTTCGACCTTCTCCTCTGCAGCGGCGCCACCAGCGGCAGCACCGCCAGCAGCAGCACCAGAGGACGCGACGGCGCCTCCAGAGGGGACGGAAGAGAGCTTGGAGGAGCCCTCAGCGATCAACTGCTCGATCAATCAGTTCATGGTCCAGGTGCAAAGAGAATGTAAGGAGGGGGGGCACTCACGGTGTTGACGTCCTTGCCCTCGAGCTCGGAGATGAGCTTCTCGAGGCGCTCCTCGTCAGCGTCGATGCCGACGGCGGAGAGGACCTTCTTGACGTCACCCGCAGAGGGGGAGGCGTTGCCGCCGATCTGGAGGAGGAGGTATGCAGCAATGTGACGCATCTGTACCACACATAAACAAAAGATCAGTCAGTTATGTGTTGTGTTGTGCGAGCCTGAACAAGCGTGTTCGCGTACTTTGGTGTTTTGGTGTGGTTAAAGGGGAGGTACGGTAGCCACAAATCACTGCAAAACCTCGTCAGTTTCCTCCACACCACACCGACACGAGCAGCAGAAATACATACCTTTAATCCTCAAGGGAAGAAATGTGGATTCTATCCGACGATGGTGGTATGAACGGAAACGAGAGCGCAAACTTGTCTGTCGATCACACCTCCCGGCGCGCTCTCGAGCGCCTACACGCACCGGGTGGCTGAAGGAACTGTACAGTCGCATTCCCACGCCTCGTCCCCTCCCACCCGCGTCTACCGCAAACCGCACCAACCCCCTCCCCGCCGCCGCCTAAACTCACATTAACGACTCCTCAAGATGGTGCGTCTCTCAAAATTGTTGTTGACGAGGAAGAGGAGATAAGTGCTGACGATGGTTGACGGATTGGATAGGCTGATTCCGGTGTTACCGACCCCCAAGTCGCTGCTGACCTCAAGAAGAAGCGCACGTTCCGCACGTTCTCGTACCGTGGAGTTGAGCTCGACAAGCTTTTGGATTTGAGCAATGAGGAGGTGCGTCGACCTGCATATTCTTTATTTCCAGCAGAAGTGCTGACCATCCGTTGTATCTAGTTCGTTGAGGTACTTAAACCCGATCTTCCAACATCTCAGAATCTTGTTCTTATGTGATCTCTCCTCCAGCTCGTCCACGCCCGCGCCCGCCGTCGGTTCGGCCGCGGTCTGAAGCGCAAGCCCATGGGTCTCATCAAGAAGCTCCGCAAGGCCAAGAAGGAGGCCCCGCCCAACGAGAAGCCCGCCGTCGTCAAGACCCACCTCCGCGACATGATCATCGTCCCCGAGATGATCGGCTCCGTCGTCGGTATCTACAACGGCAAGGTGCGTTTGCAAAATATATGGGGGTAGCAGGATGGACAGAAAGGCTGACCGATTGGGTGTGCGGGGTGTGCGGTGTGTTTGTAGGTCTTCAACAGCGTTGAGATCAAGCCTGAGATGACCGGCCACTACCTCGCTGAGTTCTCGTGCTCGTACCGACCCGTCAAGCACGGTCGTCCCGGTATCGGTGCCACACACTGTACGTCTCCTCCTCCCTTCTCTCAATCCCCACACCTCTTACTGATTCCAATCAACAGCATCTCGTTTGTACGTCCCCCCTCTTCCACCTCCCCACCCTCACCTCCTGACCCGCAAACTGACCACTTTCATCTACCCACAGCATCCCCCTCAAGTAAACACCCTGGGATTGTTTTATGCGTCGTCGTGTTTGCTGCTGCTGTTCTACCATCACCCCCTCATGCTGTTTTGTACTTCCACGTCTCTCCCCGCACCCCGACCAAAATAATATGCAACCACATGCGTATGACACAGGCGTTATTGTTGTGTGTGTGATGGAGGATCGAGATGTACGAGTATTCTGAGAGAACGTCGGGAAATGAATGTTGAACGCTGCAATGCGTCGTACAATGTATATGTACTGGTACCGTTGACATATGCAGAGTCAGGTCGTACGCAGACTGAAAGACGTCGCTTGCACTGGCGTACCATACTACAGAAGACAGTCGTTAGCTCGTAGCGCTCGTAAAGTCGTACCCAGGTAACCCAACACAGACAGTTACTTCACCGATGTCGATGAAGACTGACCGATGCAAGAAATCTTCAATGACTGTTCCTCCATAGACAGACTCCAACGTATCCGCGCGTTTTCGTTAGAAGATTTCGTCTTCACCCCTCCCACTGCATGGGCCTCAAGAGCCCTAGTTCTTCACCTGCCATGATCGCCGCCACCGTGCTAATTTATTCGAAGCTCATGCGTACACGCTCGCTATGGCATCGTATCATGCAATGTCTTTCATTGCCCCACGGGCACTAATGGAAGATGGGGTATCGAAAGAGATAGAGAGGAGACGAAAAGAAGAAAAAGAAAACGAGGTACTGCAGAGAGAGACAGAAAAGTCGTCCATGATCGTAGCTTAGATGAGGGAGAGTATGTGGAGTACAGATTGGGTTTGCGGGGAGTGCGGGTGACGAGCAGCGTGGAGAGAAGAGAGAGGACGATAGGGAGAGTCAATGCAGGGAGAGTGAGTGAGGTATGAGAGAGGGGGCGGGCGGATGATACGACCCGCGATGAAGACGAAGAGAGAAGGTGGGAGGGAGGCGTAAAGGGGGAAAGAATAATAGTAGTAGCCGAAGGTAGTAGCAATACGTACGAACAGACCCATATATAAGTTCCAACGAAATAAGAACCCGATTGAACCCCTACTCTCAGATCCTCTGTCGTGATGCAGATGCTGGCGTGTGGCCATTGGGCGAGAAAGGATGCGGTCCGTCGCTGCTGCTGCGAGGAGGTGCAAACGACTGTGGCCGCGAAGACGGCGGTCGACTTGGAGGTTGTCCCGATGACGATGCTCCCCACTCCGGCTGGCCATTCGTGTAGCCATTCGTTGCACTCCGAGGTTGCGGTGACTGAATATTCGCCATTCCTTGTTGCAGCGACGGTGTCGAACCACTCCCTGGGTGTTGAGAGAATGGAACGTGTTGATGAGGGGTCGGCGAGGTATGCCGGGATTGTGTCCCCGCGCTGCGCACTTGCGAGTCTGAGACCGATGTAGGTGCCATGACCGGCCGCTCGAGCAATTGAGGATTAGACTGAGTCGGTCTGGAGAATGTACCGGTCAGCCACGCACAGGAGAGCACGAATTAGCCGAGACTCACCGTGGAGGGAACGCCCTCATGTCCTCTGATCGAGGGGTACCGAACGGCGAGGATCCCAGAACAGGCGACATGAGGCCGGGTGTGCGTGCTCCAGACTTCAGGCGCATGTAGGTATCACATTTCTTCAAGAACTCCTTGCTTGGAAGCTCCAAACTGCTAGAAAAGTAGTCTTGGTCGTGCACGATAGCCATAAACTCTTCAGGGACGCAGAAGAAGTCGTCTTGGTTCTCAAGCAGGGACGTGACTACCCGAATAGCCCCGAAGCTCTCATCTCGTACTGCATCTCGACCCCTGGAGTAGAGAATGCTGGGACAGATGACCGTCGCCAGGTTGGGCAAATCCATCTTGCTACCGGTCTCCTTGTCTATATGCGCGAAGGATGCAACCCACTTGAGGAACACGAAGAGGACCTCCATGGTATCCCGGTGGGTCTTGGGCAAGATCAGGGATATCATGTGAAGCAATCGCTTGCGGTCTGCCTCATTGGGTAGAGCTATGGATATATGGAGCAATGAGAATTTAGTCGGTGTCGTGTAAAACCAGGACGTACTTTGAGAAGCGATGAGTAACCGATGCAGCTTGAACGTCATGAGAGGATCTGGGAGTTCGCGAAGGAACTTCTTGAGCAAGGCTGCCAACTGTACAGGGTTGTCTGTCGACAGATCGACTGAGGAAGGGTCCCGATCGATTGCGTCGGTCAGATCCTTCAGGCGTCTGATATTCCCGTTCTTGCGGAAGATACCTTCAATTGACATGTCTAAATTTTGAAGTCAAAATTGGCTTTCAGGATGCTGTGCAACCGCAAGCACTTACCCATTTGCCGCATTGCGCTGACGACGTCATCAATGAAGCTAGGAACCCTTAGGCTTGCCCGCGAAGCACCATGATTCGAATCCGATCCTTCCCGCTCGACAAGAAGATCCAACGGTATGCCGAACACGCCCGCTGCAATATTCATCAGCCAACAAGGTATCGCGGAGTCAACTAGAAGCACTCACCCTTCTTCTTCACATTCTTCTTGTCGTTGCCAGCTTTGAAGATCTTGTTCCAGAACGTGGGCTTCTTATTCTCAACAAGCTCCAAGATCTCGTCCAGATCGAACTGGTCACGAAGTGGCGATCGCTGCAGTGCAAGTACTGCGCAGTGTTTGACAATGTTCAACTCCAAGGTACTGAGCTCCGCGATGAAGGGAATGGAGTTCTGCCTCGGTAGAGATCGATGCTGCTCGAAAGCTTGTGCTGCTTCGACGATCTGGGGGATATCGGCGAGAGAAAGACCGTCTTCTCCGGGAAGTTTGGATTCGTCTACTCCGCCAGCAGGTGAGGTAGGTGCAGAGTCATCTACGATCATAACTTCGGTGTTATTCCTGCCCAAAGTGCTCCGAATCGGCGTTTGCCCTTCGAGGTCAATTGTGCCCGGAGGCTGAAGACGTGGCTTTGATGGACCAGCTGAAGACAGCGACTGGGTGGGCTGAGGGGGCGGCTTCGTAAGCTTATTGTGCGAAGTAGAATGTGAAGGGGTCGGTCGTTGCGACGATGAAGGCTCTCCTCGTTGATGTATGTCCGTAGACTGTGCAACTTTTCCGGTCGGGCTTTCGACAATGGTGGAGCGCTTGGGCACTCTCGCCGTTGCAGAGAGTTTACGATCAAGGTGCGACGACCTCAGACGGTTGATGTCGCCTGAGTCTCTGTACGGATCGCGACCTGCAGCGTCGTTCTCAATCTGGGGCGGCATTGCGGCTGTAAGAGCAGTCAGTATCGTCTCGACCAGGACGCTGAAACTTTTACATACCTGGACTCGCAGGAACGATACCACGATTCCTGAGCAGGACAAACAATCTCCGGAGGGCCACATTGAGGAGGAAAGCGTACTGCTCCAGCCGAGACACGGTCTGGAAACCTGCACGACAACCACCGTGTGCATGATCCGTACACAGGATAATGGTTGGCACCCTTCCAAACTCTGGCGTGTCCTTCATTGACTCGAGCTCATACGTGAACAGCCTCACGTTCGCAGGAGGCCGTCTCGCAGTAGACAGCTTCGGACCATCCTTCTTCTCGTCCTTGCCCTCTCCATCTGCTTTCTCTTTCTCCTTCTCCTCGAACTTCTGCGTAATCTCCTTCGGCAAGGGAACAGCAGCCACTCTACCACATGTCGCGCATTGTACACAGGTCGAATGCCACCGCTGGAACGTCCCGAGCCTGACGCAATCTTCCTCCACAGTTCCTCTGCATTTTGCGCACCAATCTGTTGGCTGAACGACGGAGTTGGGCTTCGATCCATCGCGAGAGGGAGGGGAGAAAGGCGATTCGCCAGCGTTCTCAGGAGAGAGGGATGTGAAACCATAAGTGACGCTCTGAGTACTAGAATTGCTATGATCCTCGTGGCCCATGACTTCGCCATTGGCACGCTTCATCATACGCTTGGCTGAGGGGTTCCCGCCTTGGATAGCCAGCATGTGTAGCTTGTCGAGGAAAGAAGCGATGGCTTCCCGCACATTGTGTTCGCGTTCCAGTTTGAGCGCGCCAGTCAGTGCGATGCGAATGAGGATCTTGAGATAATGCGCCAAGCCAGTAACGAGTGCAAGAAGCTCTTGCGTCATTCCTATCCGACGCGCACCCGTTTCTTGCGTATGTGAGAGAAGGGTGAAAAGATCCACGGTCTTCCGGCAGAGCATGCGGGCTTCGCGGACATGTGACATCCCTACATAAGCTCGAAATTAGAACGTGCCATGCGGTAATCAGGAGAGGCGTACCTTTGAGATTGAGGCGGGAAAATTGGAACTCGAGGTCATCAATAGTTGCGAAAAGCACTTCAACGTGCAAGATGAACTTCTCCGCCATCCGAATCGCTTCAAGATACTGGCCGTTGCTGACTTGCCGTAGCATATCGGATATACAAGCCGCGCTCGATTCCTCGAAAGCCGATAGAACGCTACGGGTGTCGTCAGGATGCAACGTCTCAGAGACGAGATGAATGTGGCTTACGTCCAGATGCGATACACCTGCTGCTCCATCCTGACTTGCTTGTCCTTAAGCGAAGCATGCGTCTCAACTCTCTCCTCCTCAATATGTGAAGGCTCAGTTTGAGGCTGTTCCCTCTCGGGATCGTTGCCTTCTGAGGGTGCACCCATCAGCTCGCTGGTCGGTCGTCTCGTGACGACCTTCACATTCCAGAACTGAGATGCGCACAGGTCAGTCGCCGTGATACCCACATCCGAAAGCGGCACACACCTTGTTGATCATATAACACTCTGGATGCCAGCACTCATCCCGCATATTCCGATTAATCTCCACGAACTGCTTCAAGATTGCACTGTTGCATCCAGCGCATTTTGTAGCAAACCTGGTCGAGTAATGGTAGTGGCAATAGACGTCTCCATCGTGCTCGTAGTAGGAGTCTTGAGGTCCGAAGAGCGTTGGGCATACCGAACATGTGAAGTGTTCCACATGGAATTTCTTGCCTGCATACACTGAGTAACAAATACCGAGATGAAAAGAAACGGTGACATACTGCATGCAGTTATATAACTTCCACGCAAGGCCTGCCCACACTTCGCGCAAATGAGGTTGAGGCGACGGAAGTAATCCCGCTCGCATAACGGGTGTTGCTTGCCGTCGGGACCGTCGATAGGGAAGAACTTGGACGCAACGACGGTGCCACAATCCTGACATGGAGACTGTGAGCGAGGTTGAGATGTACAAGGACATTCTCCTACCATGCATTTGAAGCAGTTCAGATGATATACCGCCCCTAGTGCTCGCACAAACGCACCCTGCATTACTTTCCCACAAGCGGAACACGTTCTGGAGTCAAGAAGCGTAAATCAACGACAGCAGAACAAGAGAACAACACGTGTGAGCGCGAAGGTCGAAAAATGAGATCGAGAATTGAGTACGTACGTTGTGCTCATACTTGTAGTAGTATGCGCTGCTGTGGAGGCCGGTGTTTGGCCGCCGGCTCCAGGCGTAGATGAATCCGAGTTGAGGGACGTATCTGAGCTGATGCTGCGTCGTCTGTGTTTTGAATATTCCGAGTGGTCGGATGACGAGGGCTGGTTGTGATTGCTGGAACTACCAGGGGTTGTGGGACGACTTGCAGCGAGGAAGCCCTGCGATCGAGAAGCACCAGGCTCTGATGTTTGGTGATCCATGGCATAGGCCGGGTTGGTATGATTGAGGTCATCACTGCGAGAATGGTGGCCGTCGAAAGACTTCTGCTTCTGAGGATCGCGGTCGTGCGGGGAGGGGGCTGTCGACGCTCTGGTTGGGAAGTTCGGGCGATCAGGGATATGGATACTGTTCCCCGGAGGTGCGGACATAGGACCATGGTTAGGGGGAGAGGTCGACATCTGGGCGTGGTCATGATAGGCATCGGAGTCGGCAGACATGTATGCAAGAGCAGACTGGCTGGGAGGAGGCGATCCAACTGGCTGCTTCTGCCTTCGGCCCTGGTCGACGGGTTCGGTCATGAGGGAAATCGCAACGCCTGCAAAAGCGCCAGGGCTCGAGAAGAGGGGGTGCGGGAACGGGTCGGAGGGTGAGCAGGATGCCGTGGACGATGAGGACGAGGAGAAGGACGACGGGGAACAACACCGACGACGACGAGCAGGGAGAACACTGCAATGCACTTGGCACCGGAGTACGATGTGTGACCGTGACCGTGATGCCCGTTACTACGCTCCTCATTGGGCGCTCTCGGATCCAGGCGTCGGTGTCACGCTGTGCCAGTGCCTGGTCGATCGAAACGGGTTTTTCTTCGCTCTCACTCGCGTTTCGTCTTTTTCTGGTGCTCGTCGGCCTCTGCATTCAGACTTGCTCAGAGTCAATGTCCTAGAAGTTCGGCAACGCAAAGCGCGTATCGAGTTCGCACCGCCTGTCGACACTCAGCGTCCAACACGATCGGGTCTGCCATGATTTAAATTGAAAATTCTGAACCTTATGCGCGACGCGTCCACAGAGATACACAGTCCAAAACGACGTTCACACGAGCACAAAAGTCTCTGAATGACGGCAGTGCAGACTTGTTCATACAATCTTCAGCTGGAAGTTGTTTGCACAGCGTACGATATACGCTCGGAAGATGTGACGCAAGACACATATTTCAACGCGCCGCGGCGAAGGATGGCCACACCTCGCCTCGCCCAGCGCTCGAAGCGTGTAGCAAATCCATGCGTAAACTTTTGACGTCTGTGATGAAAGAAGGTACCGTGTCATTGTCAAGGTAACGGCACGCTACTTGGTTCCCGGAGCCACCAACCAATCTTCAATATCAAGCTTTTCAAAGCTTCGGGATGATCAATATGCAAAAATACGGAACACTTTACAGATTTAGGTATGGACCACATGATAGATCTTCTTCTGTGCCTTCATTTAGAGAGCGGTCGACTCATCGGCGTTGAGAATGAGAGTTGTGAAGAAGTTGAGCATCTCCTTGAACGCATCAACATCGATGACTGTGAAGACGCCACGTCAATGAGATGAATCCCTGCAGCACAAAACAGATACAGGGCACACTTACATTCATTGACGGTGTGAATATCCTTGAACAGAGATGTCTTTCCCGTGAAATGATGGTTGTAGCGGAAGATATGGGGTGTCAGCTGCCAGTAGTACCTCGTATCTGCGAACAGACCCATGATAATCAGCACCCAAGCTCAGCTATGGTCACACAGAGGACAGAAGCACACCTGTGTTTCCCGACATATGTCCGGGGCTCACGACCACTCCGCCGTCGTCTTCCACCGCTCTGAATGCGTTGTAGGTGGCTTTCACGGTTCCAGCGAGGAGCTGGAACGGAGCAGCGTCTCTCGTGGGTGTGATAGGTGCAGGTGCGAGAGAGTGGCCCCACGCGTCGCTGACGACCAGTTTGCCGTAGGCCGGCGTTCCGTCCTCCGAAAGTTGTTTACCGAATGCCGTAACGGAAAGGTTAAACTCTTGCGCCAAGCTCAAGAGAACCTCGGTGTCGTGTTCCTGGACTGCACTGACAGAGCTGAGAGAGCATTCTTGTCGTCAGCGGATGGATGGGTTGCCATGCCACAGCATGGCACTCACCTATCCGTAGCAATACGGTGATTGACAACAGCCCAGGCAGACTCGGGCAAAGCGTTGGTCTTGACACCTCCTTGAATCAGGTCAATAGCCTGGGTGGTTTGAACCAGCGACTTGAACAACCGATCTTCAAACAAAATACTCTCGGCGGTCCGAAGGGCCTTGTCAGACTTCGGGGCACGTCGCAACGCCTTTTGAAGTTTCTTGGGAAGCTCGGGCGCATGTGCTGCCAAGCAGAGTGCCTTCTCATACATGGGCGTGCCTCGACCGAGATGTGTCTTGAAGGGGTTCTTCTCAACCTGCGTCAGGAGGGATGAAAGAATGCCGATTGTCTGAAGGTTCGGTGAGTGACGTGAACGGGGATAGACTAGCCGGTTCTCGTACTGTGTGAGCTGGTGGAACACTGGAATGTCCTCCTGGAGATTCAACCTGGACTCGGACATCAAAGTAACCCTTCTCGGCAGTTCCAACGGTAGCGAAGACCTGTCCGTGTTCCTCCATGTAATCACCTGGACGCACCGTTCAACTTCGGAACAATTGAATCGTTAAGTTCTGACTTGCCTCCTTCGTCGACCAGCATGGCAAACGAATTCTCGCCGTAGTGCTCCAGAAGGTAGTCAGCAATGGATTTCGCTCCCTGTACACAATCTTAGCGTCGCCTCACACGAGAATCCGTTCAACACGACTCACGTATATACCACTGGTTTCCTCATCAAATCCGAACGCTAGAACAACGGAGCGCGTAGGTTTGAAGTCCTTCTCCAGGAGGATTTCGATTACAGAACTGGCTCAAGACTTCAGTTAAGCTCAAATTCCAGAAAGAGATCGCGTACAGGATGCCAATCAACCCGTTCTTATCATCAGAACTACCGCGACCCCAGAGACGTTCACCTGTCACGTTCATCAGAACAGTATTTGAATGAAAAGAGATCACGGCCTACCATCGTAGTGTCCAGAGAACGGAGGGTGTGTCCATTCATCCACAGTATCAGGGTTGACCGGAACGACGTCTGATAAATTATGAGAATTGACTTTGCGTTTGTTGCATCGTATTCTTCACCTTGATGTGCGGCCAGCAGAAGCGGTTTCAAGGCTGCGTTTGACCCAGTCCATTCATATACCAGACCGTACGTGTTGATCTTTGTGAGCGACAATGTCGCATGCCTACACAGAGCGATCAAAGCGGGCGTACGGTGCGCGAGGACAGTAAACTCACACTTGAGGGTATGATTTCAGAAGATACTCCTGGAATGGAACAAAAGCTTTCCATCGCTCATCTTCGTCAATGGGTCCCATGCCATCGAAGCTCGGCGTCCTGAGCAATAGTGACAATGAGCACGTGTACAAGTTTCCCTTGTTGACATTGGCTACTCACGGTATTCTCACAGCACCACTCAACCAGTCCACAGCTCTCTGCCAGAACTCCTCTTTCTCCAAGTCCTTTCCAAAGTTACCCCACAATTCAGCATGCACAGACGGAGTCAACGCAGGTGGTTGAGGGCATAGATCTGCGACGGTGGACACATCGTCCCCGCGCAGGAATGAGAGCTCCGGGAAGTCCAGGCATCCTAGGGACCAGAACGCCGAGATCGTGCACGTCGATACGAGTGCAAGCTTGGCTGCCAGACGCAACCACGATCTCTTGCTTTCGCGCCCATGCAGCAGGGGCAGCGAAGAGGGGAGCAAACCGTCTTTCTCGACGATAATGGTGGGCGACATGGCTGCTCTGGTGAGAGAGGCAGATATGGGAGAACGAGAAAGAGGTGTTTATGTTACCCAATAAAGTTGCCTTCCTCGTCGGAATCCCGGACTGTAGATTTGTAATGGGTTCACATGGTGCACCTGGGAGATAGCTTACGCGGGATCTTCCTGAGCGAGGGGCATCTGGGATGAACTCGTAACAGTCGACGAATGTCTGGAGAGATTCTGAATAAAATAAGCACGATGCATATCAGAAAAGCAGGATGATGAACGTTTGGATGCAGGTGCCAAACGATCAGCGTGCCACGCGTGAAGAGTGGCAGCATCGGGAAGAGTCCCGGGGTCCTCGATCGCATTGGCCCAGACCCCGTAACCGCGGCGCGAGCCGAAATTTCTCAAAGTAGACTCGGGCGCGCGTCAAAATCCCGCTGGACACCTTCAAGCTCGCGCTGGCGGACGACGAGGACGACGAGCTCAACGCCAAATGGGACATGCACAAAAACGTTTGGCCTCTACCGCCGCTAGGCTGGCTTCTTCCGTCCATGCCTCCAATCTAAAAGCCTTCCCCCCGAGAGAGGCACTCGCCGGTCCTTCCGCCAGCTCGAAAAGCAAAACCCACCCCTCCCCAGTTTCCCGACCCAACTTCTTCAATGCGGAAAGTTGGGCGGCGATACAACCACCGTCTACCGCTGCACTCTCTACCTTCACACATCGAATAGGCCTCGCGACCACCATCACCTCCTCCGACCTCGTCCAGCAAGCCTGCACACATCCCTCCTTCATCCCTCTCTTCGAACGTCATAACCCGAAGGAATCCGCTCCTGCCACAAACGCGAACCTCTCTGCGCTCGGAAACTCACTACTGGGTCTTTTTGCCACGGAATTCGTCAACTCGACGTTCCCGCATCTCCCAACACGCGTCTTGAAGGCTGCTGTCAGTGCATATGTCGGCCCGACGACGTGTGCACATATCGCGACGGAGATGGGTGCCCAGCCACTTTTGAGATGGAACCGAACAGTGAGTTTTACTTAAGTATGAGTTTTGTGGGCTTGAATGTTAATTTCGGAGCAGCCCAATACACCCACACGACCAGCCGTGCTGTACGCAGACGCCATGGCGTCGATTCCGCGAGCCCTCACAGCTGCTATTTACCAGCAACATTCGCTATTGTCGGCACGGAAATTCGCGCACAAGTTTTTCTTGAGTCGAGAAGTTGACTTGCGTAGTATGATCAAGTTCCGAGACCCCAAGTTAGCTCTGCGGGAGACGGTGGCAAAGTTTGGGAGGGAGCGACCGGTGTCCAGGTACGTTACTTTCTCCGTCTACGTCATTTCGAGACTCAATGTATGTCGGATGCGCGCAGACTGCTGAAAGAAACTGGTCGCTTCTCATTGACACCAGTCTTTGTTGTTGGCATCTTCTCCGGCGCGGATAAGCTCGGCGAAGGCTTTGGTAGTTCACTGAAGATGGCGGAGTTCCGGGTATGTGCTCATGGTTGTCCCCAATACCGCCCCTTCCTGACTGTTTTGTCTTCCGCAGGCTGCAGAAGATTCGCTTCTTCGCTTGTACCTGACAAGACAGCCACCACATCTAGTGCAACTGCCTTCGTCAACATTCTCGAGCGGGGTTGGTAACGTATTTTCGGCAAAGGGTGAGGCCGTTGGACCGTACACGCCAAACGAGATGGCGGACTCGGAGGTCGTGTATGGCAGTGCGAGCAAGACTGGTATGCTGCTACCAGGTGCGCGTGCTCGCGAGTCCGAGGGAGCAGTAGAGGAACTATAGTAATATACAATTGCTTAATTTTTGCTTTCGTACATGATATGCTACATCATACTATAAGGCGATGATCATGGAACATGCTGCATTGCCTATTCGATGATTGTCTCACCTCTGTTACCCGCTCGCGTCCAGACGAGATAGCTGAGCTCGTAGCAGCTACAGTACTCGCGTCCTCACCTTGAATTTTGCACAAGGGTGCATCATCTGCACTTGTAGAATAGCAACTTGTTCCGTCTCTCGCTCTCTATTCTCAGCATTGGAAACACCTGATTAAGTATGATATATGACCTGAAGAGTTGCGACTCGGCCACGGCGAGCTCGGTCCTATGACGTTCGGACTGCACAGAAATCCCCGTAATAATTTG
>RWJN01000565.1:946-20135 GCA_004332605.1 Steccherinum ochraceum
GTGATCATGAGTGCTACCTTGGACGCAGAGAAATTCAGCAAGTACTACGGCAAGTGCGTACAGTGATCTGTAACTGATATTTCACGACCTGACCGCGACGCTCCGCAGTGCTAAAGTTCTGTATGTTCAAGGCCGTCAACATCCTGTAACGATATATCATACAGCGACCAGTCAGCCAGACTACGTGGATTCGGCTATGCGCACATTCTTCCAGATACACACGGATCAACCACCGGGCGACGTTCTGATATTCCTTCCAGGTAAGTTGGAATTTTTGGATTGAGGTTCACTTCTAACAAACGAACGCAGGCCAGGAAGACATCGAGAATCTGGAGAAGGCTATCCAACTATTCGCCAACCGTCTCCCTGCTGAAACGCATGGGGTAAGATCCCTCCTCCTCGTTTCCCTTCCCTCCTTCTAAAGATCTTCTGTAGGTGGCCGTATACCCCATGTACGCCGCGCTTCCGTCGAACCAACAGTCCGCCATCTTCGGCCCTGCACCTCATGGCATGCGCAAGTGCATCCTCGCCACGAATATTGCTGAGACATCTATCACTATCCCTGGGATCAAGTATGTAATAGATACTGGAAAGCACAAGGAGAAGATGTATATCAGTCGGGACACGGGTACAGGTATGCGCCTCGTTGCTCGTTTAGATGCAGCGCTGAACGTTGTCTTTGCAGGATTCGACACGCTACTCACGAAGGACATCACTCGCAGTTCGGCCATGCAGCGTGCTGGTCGTGCTGGTCGTGAAGTGAGTTTACCCATGCACTCATACCCATTTCTCGTTTTGATCATGAGCTGTTTATCAGGGTCCAGGATTTTGCTTTCGCTTGTACACAGAAGACTCTTTCAACGCCATGCCATTATCCGCAGAACCAGAAATTCGTCGGGTCACGCTGACTGCCAGTCTACTTCAACTGAAATGCCTTGGCCAAGACCTTGAAACGCTGGAGTTCATCGACAAGCCGGATCAGGAATCTAGTACGTTGCCTTTTGCCACTGTTCTGCCTGTGTCCTCGGATTTACGCACCTTCTAGTCGCATCTGCGCTCGCCACCCTCTACCTCCTTGGCGCGCTCGATGACACTCGATCTCTCACACCTCTGGGGCGCAAGATGGCATACTTCCCCCTTGAGCCCTCCTTCGCTCGTGTCCTTCTCGCGTCGTTTGAGTATGGCTGTCCCGCGGAAGTCCTCTCCATCCTCTCCATTCTATCTGCCTCGTCTAAACTGTTCGTCGACACAACCGACAAACGCGAAGAAGCGAGCGAGGCTCGGCGAAAGTTCCGCTCAACGAGCGGGGACCACCTCATGATTCTGAATATCGTCAAGTCCTACGAAGATGTAACAACATCGTCGAAGAAGGATAGGCGCGAGTGGTGTCGAGCCCAGTTTCTGAATGAACGGTGTTTGTTGGAAGCTCTGGATATCCGGAAACAGTTGCAGGGCGTATGTGAGCGGATGTACATGGATTGGAGGGTCAGCGTGGGAGAGGGAAACGAGGAGCCTGTGCTGAGGAGTCTGTTGACTGGCTTGATGAACCAAGCAGCGTTCCTCCAGGCAGATGGATCTTACAAGCAGATCATGGGTCCCAACGTAAGTCATCTCTTTCGCTCTGGCAAGTGGCTATAGTCTTATCTTTTTGAGCGATGTAGGTGGTCAAGATCCATCCTTCGTCTTCTCTTTGCGACAAAAAGGTTCCTGCCATCATATACGACGAGTTGGTCTATACCACACAAATTTATGCAAGGGGCGTATCAGCCGTCTCGAGGACAGCTGTACAAGAGCTGATCGTGTTCAACAAGAGACGTTGACAGTGAATGTCCACATATCCATGGACGACAACTTTCAATTTTCCCGTTGCTGTGTTTTGCTTTACACAGGTAAAAAGTACATTATGCTTCACTTAGATACACAGTTCACCTCATCGATCATTTGCTGCGTTTGTTCGCTTTCGTTCTTCCGTCATGCATTCATCTGTACCATAGTGTAACCCCCACGCATTCATACCTCCAGTGATCCTCAAATACAACTCGTCCCACTCTCCAGGTCCCCAGACCGGGTAAAAATAAGACACAGGGTGAAGAGATCAATAAAATCGAGGGAACGCAGCATGGGCGGATTTTGACGTAGAAACTCAAGCTCGCTATGCGTCCTTCAGGGATTTTGTCTGCGTGTTTACCCGATCTTCGTCGTTACTTTCGCTCCGCCGTTCAGCACTGATTGACGTCTCAGCGTCGTCGAACTGGTCCAGTTCGACCTCCACCTGAATCGGTTTCCCCTCCACTTGATCACTGCGGCGTGCCCTGGGCCTGTTCAGAAGACTGCGGGTCCCCCAGCTTTTCGAGGATGCGTCAGATCGTTTGTACTCTGTTGCGAGGCCTATGCGAACGATGATCATGTGGAACACGATACAGATGATAGGTGAGAGCTGGAATGCAAGGTGATATATCAGCAGAAGAGCTAGCTTGCGTAAGTCAAGAAAGACGAACCAGGTCGAGAATGACGTATACTCCAGGAGAGTTTACGACGAAGAGAACAAGGGCGGCGATGATGGCCATGGAGTAGATCGCGCCGGACTCGATGACAACGATGAGCAAGACGAATGTCAACCGACTGCTGGCGTCGGTGGAAGACATCAGCTGAGAAGTTCGACGGTTGGTGCGCCAGATCCGATATGCCAGGATACCTGCAAATGAGAAACATGTAAGCTCCTCTTTTGGCTCAGGATCTACATGCTTGACATACTCGTAGCCGTGAGGTTGGTAGCTAAAGTTAAAGAATAATATAAGGTTATCCATCGTCCGGTGGACACTGCGAATATGTCGGTAGCTTGCGTAGAGGCGGTAGCTAGAGAGTTGTTCAATAGAACGCATGATGCTATGAAGAACGTCAGCCACTTGGCAGAATCATTGTACTCATGAACCAATACACACCGAATAATGCCATCCAACTGAGCACTGGAATTACGACGATCCACGCTCTCTGCCAGACAGCATACGCTCGGTAAATCTGCGCGAACTTCAGCTCGACTAGGTGCTATTACTGCATGAAGCCACGCTTACCACTACCGCATCTAGAATGAGAGTTTGTGCATTATACAGGACGCTTTTGGCGATGAACGTAGGCTCTGACACGTCAGCGAACCACCCCTCGATGCCAGACGGGAACATGGGGCCTGCGTCAAGCAGTCCCTGAACCAGACGTGATATGTTGACACCAATTTCCTGCAATCGCAGAAAACATTAATGTTTTCGTGGAATGTGAGAAAAACATCCCATCCTCACCGCCGTGGCCAAAGCCGTCAAGGCACAAGAAGCGGCCACCATGGTGTAGTTGACGCGACGGTGCTTGCTGTTCCGAAAAAGAATGACCATGGTCAGGATAAACATGACCGTCGCGATGCCTGTGGATCGGACATGGGTGCGTCAGCATTCTCTGACTTGTATGTGGGCAAGAAGTGCAGGATATACCGTAAAGCATGCCCTGCAGAGCTGTGGCGATAATTCCTGCCTCAGAGAGGCGCAGCATGACTGTCTCAGGTTCAAAGAGGTCAGGTTCAGACGACGTCTTGCGCCTCAAGTTGGTTTAATACCAAGTTGTGATACGGGCTAGTGGTCTACCGCTGCGGCTGACCCAATCATGATAGACGACGTATACGGCTCACGTAGCTCGCGACGATCGCATCTTACAGCTCTACGCTGCATATGATTACAGCAAGGGTCCTGTCAAGCTGTAGCGTGAATTTGAAACTGATAAGTAGCAGATTTGTGAGTCGGTGAACCATAATCGGTATCTCTCTCGTGCAACATGTCTACGATATTTGCTGACGGGAGAAGACAGTTAGTCATGTCCGTCCTATATGATGTTCAAAATGTCATACCCTGCAACTTTGAGTGGACTCGTAGACCGATTACACTTTCCTTCGATGCAAACGCCAGTCGGCAGAGCGAACTAGCGCAACGATCCTGGCCCGACCTGACATCACCAAAGGGCCGCTCGAGCAGCGTGGCGCGTATTACAGGAATTCAGCGCACTGCAGGTCCCCGTGAGCAAATCATGAGCCCTGAGGCCTGAGGATCAGGCTGTACTCCGAAAAGGTTGACCATTGGGGTGACGAGATCAAGCTTCAAGTCCACAAACGAAGTGCCAGATAGAAGGTACGACCGCGTCTCTACAACAGATGACGTGTCTCAACCATCACTAGCGCGAGACTAAGCAGCGATATAAACGATGTTGACGCACCACAAGTCGATTAGTACATAGTCATTTTGATAACACTGGCACGACACTCGTCCCGCAGTGCCACGACGCTATTGTTTGCCGCGCCAAAGCGACTACTGTAAGCGCTGTCACATTGGACGCCTATAATCTGAGGGAGCTGTACATGTATACGATACTTTGAGATGCACAACTGCCCATGCTGTGATTGGAGCTTCAGACCGGCGACAGACTTGAAGAATGGCTTGGGCTTACGCAGCACAGAAAGCCAAGAGGATTCGAACACACGCGAACTTTTGTCCACAGTAAGAAATCCTAAGGAGCATATAATTGAGTGGCCTGACGTCGCAACATGTGGCTCAAAGAATGGTACAAGACTTGTGGATTGAAAGGAAATAAGCGATCAATGATAAGAATACAACATTTGCAAGAGCAAAACATTCGTCGTACCGGGACCCCTCGTAAGCGGCATCAGGTTGAGTGATCCTACCCGACTACACGGTCTCCTAGAGATTGAGGAAAGTCACCAAGGGTACGGCTCCCAATGCTGCTCTCGCGCCACTCGCCACTGGGGAATCGAGTCCTCTTCAGGATAGCCCAACAAGTTGGCGATCTCTCTCCCTTTCACATCTAACCCCTCGGGAATGTCGCGTAGGTTTTGATTGGTACAGAGCACAATCATATATCCACAACCACGCCCGGCTTCAAGGAGAAGCTGCACTCCAAGCCGCTTTCCCAAATACTGAAGAACTCGATACCGAGCTAAGGTAGCGTTGGTCAGGACCGGCCCATCCTCCATATAATACGCCAGACGACCGAGATTGTGTGCGACGGCGAACTCCAAAAGTAATGGGTCTATAACCGGTATCCCGTACCACGCGCGAACGAGCTGTTCAGGCGGAGCTACGATAAGGAAAGGGTCCATGTACATTGGAAGGCGAGTCGATGGTAGTTGTTTGAGTGCAGAAGCCATCTGATACAGAGTGTCAGCCATAGCTCAATCAGGAGACGAGGCTACTTACGCAGACACGACGGTCAGCAAGCTTGAAGCGCTGCTTGCCGTCCCACGGTGTTCGCATTGGTTGCGAGAGGGGGGAGTATTTTGCACGAGCTTGCTTCGGTTGAGAAGGCATCTTCGTGCTGAGCTCCCTCAAGAGCGTAGATAAAGCTTGAGGAGTGTCAAGCAACACGTCTTCGGCCTGGCTGGGATCGTCGGACGACCCTGGCTCATCGTTTGCTAAGCTGAGACCGGCAAGTCGGAAGGAAATATCGGAAGCCATGAGAGAAGAGGTATATGTGGACACTAGAGAGTGCGCGAGAGGTATCGGTGACAGTACTGCAACAGGGAAAGACAACGGGTGTGGCGTTGAGGCCTGAGGAGTAAGTTCTAGCAGTGAACGGCCACGCGCCAGCGCTGCTAAATAGTGCGCAGAATACGCGCTCCTCACGTGACATATTGGGCGCCTCGCCAGAACGTTCCCCTGAGCGCTGCTTGCGACAGCCTGACTTGTACAACGATCTACAACGATTCGGCGATCGTACAAAGTCGGTACAACATCATGTTTTCCTGGGCCAGAACATTCATTTCATTTATCCCCATTAGACCGCGGAGAAAACATAGGTGCTCTTCCGATCGCCACAGATACCTTGTGCAGTGGATTGGAACACTTCAATGCCCTTTCGCGAACAACCAACCTCCCTGGACGATTCCTTATTCGCAAGCCACCGGTGTTGTATTACATGTGTTGTTTATATGAATGTACATCGCCCTTGTTTTTGTTGGTGCTGCGTCGTCAATACAAGCGCCACAGCAGCGGCCAGCCAGACAGTGACTCCCCGTGATGCTGCCGTGAGTGGAACAATGCCTGTTTCATTCCGAAGCTTCCATCTGCACCTGCACCTACAGAACGTAACCTGCTAGGTGTAATCATCATAGGTTTGTATATAATCGCACTGGCTGAAGCGGGGCCTTTCCTCACTACCTTTCCCGAACAAACCTCTCAAACGTCGCGTAAAACAGCTTATTATTTCTAAAGCATCAATGGCATCCTCGTCGGGCAACTCTCAGGCCGTACGTTACCCGTTCAATTACTTTCCATACTTGCTCTCAGCTGATATGTTCCTTCTTAAGGACATCTCTGGCAGCGAGATCAATGCCAAAGCGACCTTTATGTCCAGCTTGCGCAATCTAATGGCATGGGCAGAAGCTAATCAATGGGAATTTTATCAATATCGCCCGTGGGGATGTCTCTTCTCGGAGTTATGTCGACAGGCCAAGAAAACAAAGGATACTGTCTTGACCTCTGCTTGCCAGCATCCGTTCTTGAGGATGGAAGGCGACGTGCTCCCGAGGGAATATGCCACTCGAGAGTATTGTGTGGCAGACTTTGCTCTAACGTCGCTCGACTTCTCAGGCCACCCGGACCTTGATCTCTTTTCAATCGGTATGCTTTTCTTGATCGCTGAGCTCAAAACACTGGATGGCACCGAAGCACCCTGGGATACGACGGAGGGCAGACACAATGCTTCCATTGAACTCGGTCGAGCAGAAATTCAGATGCGCCTGCAAGCTTTGCTAGGCTTCGCACGACACCCTCGTCAATCTGTACTGTATACTCTCGCAATCTGCGGTCCGTGGTGGCAGCCAATCAAATGGACGCGCGATGGTCCAGGTGAGATCCCCATCCTATGATCTTGGTGTCATTGCTTGCCTTCTTATTTTCGCCAATGTAGATGTCAACATGCAGGCTCTGATCTCTGTTCCACTACACATGTTCTCCTTGCCCAGCAGGACACAGCTCAATCCGTGGTTACGAAAGATGTTCAGTGCCTTAGCGACGACTGACGTGGATGTCACGTCGGATGCGTTCGTGGGAACCTGGTTCGAGCTCTCGCCTGAGGAGATCCGGTCCCAGAAATACAAATCTTGGCCACCGACCGAAGTTGAGCTGCGCGATTCTGGAAATGAAGAAAATTACAAGCTACCCTCAGCTAAGATCGTGCGCAATTCTTATTACCTCGTCACGACGGATTACCGATGTTAAGTCTAGATGCCACGTCCTCGTCGTGCCCAATCCCAAATCCCAAATGAGGCACAAGTGCTTGCGAGGTCACCGTTGCCCGAGAAAGTTGACATTCACTTTGTACGTTTCCACCTTGTCACCGTGCGGGATAGTATTTGAACTCGAGATTTTAGCATCGTCGTGTGAGCCCACCGGCTGTGATAGAGGACTTATTCTACACCCGAGACGGTGACGTCACTTTGGAGGATTTCCCGGATGCTGAACCTCCCGCGAGCTCTAGTGGTTTTAGCAGCGCCGGTGACATTCAAAGTGACGATGAAGAGGTCGATCAAACACGTCAAGGTCTCACAGAGAGACACACCTCAAAAACTAAAGATACGCGTGCTCGGAATTCGAAGAGGCCTGTCTTATCTCCCGATTCTGAAGGGAAAGAGGAAGCCGTGGTCCCTCACAAGGCTCGCAGACTCGACGAATATGACTGGGCAACGCAACCTGTGAGCGAGCCTCGACATGAGGCAACTGATCATTGTGAATGATACAACTCATAACATCTTTCTACAGGCTAGCCCAATTCGAGCACCCGCCGACGAAGGAATTCGAACTCGACCACAAGCACCGTGGCCGAAGCAACTTCAAAGGCTTCAGCAACAGGAGGTGACCGTAAGTATGAGATTATCGAAGAAAAAATCAACAGAGTAAGTCGAGATGTAATGTAGCGGTAGTTTCGCAACGTGCTGTAATATGTATTGTGCGTGGCACCCTGACTAGATCTAGTGAGACAGTTGGCAGAGAGAATTCTACAAGACTTGCTCGGGCCCCCAACTCTTCCGAACACACTGCAATCATGAATTAGATGCGAGCTGTCCTGAGCAGTTGAAGACGATACGTTATGTATTCCATCAGCAACGGCGACGGACGTACCGCAATATAAGTTGCACTTACACTGTAACGACATTAGAAGAAGCGAACTTGCCTGCTTTGGTTCAGTTTGACGACAGTGAGGAGGGCAAATGAACGATGAGCGCTGAGCTCGAGCTGGCGAGTCAAGATGTGACACGAAACACGTGGTCTGATAATACATGAGTTATACAGAAGATTTTGAGATTACGACGCGGACTAGCTATCGACTCTTCTGGGGGTTAATCTCAAAATTCACCAGATCCTTTTTCCTTGTTGTCATCGCTTCGCTGAGGTTCAGCGCAAAATGACGTGTCCGCATCGTGGAACCGGTCCAACTCAACCTCCACCTGAATAGGTTTTCTCTCCGCACGTGCTTTGGGCCCGCTCAGAAAACCGCGAGTCCTGAAGCTTTTCGAGTTGGCATCAGATTCTTCGTGTTCTTTGGCGAGGCCGATACGGACGATGATCATGTGGAAGACGATGCAGATGATAGGCGAGAGCTAATAGCGTAAGGGATTAGAGTCAGTTGGAGAGTCAGCCAGCAGAATGCGCATAAAACGAACGAAGTCGAGCATGACGTATAATCCAGGAGATTTGAGGACGAAGAGAATGAGGGAGGCGATGACGGCCACGGAGTATACCACCCCGGACTCGATGACGACAATCAGCAGCGTGAACATTAAGCGACTGCGGGCGTCGACGGATGGGATTAGTTGTGAAGTTCGACGGTTGGTGCGCCAGATCCGATATGCCAAAATACCTGCAAATGACAGCATGTAAACTCTCCTCTGAATCGACTCTGAATCGAGGCACCATCAACCTGACTTACTCGTAGCGGTGAGGTTGGTAGCCAAAGTCAAATAATAGAACAAGGTTATCCATCGTCCAGTGGACGCAGCGAATATGTCGGTCGCATCTGTAGAGGCGGTTGCCAGAGATTTGTTAAGGAGAACGCACGATGCTGAGAATAGCGTCAGCCACCCTGCAGAATTATTGCGTCCGACTAACGACGCACCAAACAGGGCCATCCAGCTGAGCACTGGAATCACAACGATCCATACTCTCTGCCAGACAGCATACGCTCGGTAGATCTGCACGGGATTAGCCCGAATGACAATGAAACAGAAGGAACCGCACTCACTACCACCGCATCTAGAATGAGGGTTTGCGCGCCGTACAAAACGCCTTTGGCGACGAATGAAGGTTCCGATACGTCAGCGAACCATCCCTCAACGCCGTGAGGAGATACAGGGCCTGCGTCAAGCAGTCCCTGCACCAGACGCGATATGTTGACACCGAACTCCTGCGGTGATGTACGTCAGGAGAAGATCTGTGCTACGCGAGAGAAGACTTCCTCACCGCCGTAGCCAAGGCGGTCAAAGCACAAGAAGCGGCCACCATGGTATAGTTTACGCGCCGGTGCTCGCTGTTGCGAAAAAGAATGACCATGGTCAGGATAAACATGATCGTTGCGATGCCTGTGGATGTGCGTATCAGTATCCTGCAACGTGAATGAAAAATGCAATTCACCATACAGCATGCCCTGCAGCGCCGTAGAAATGACTTCTGCTTCAGAGAGGCGAAGCATGGCTGTCTCAGGGTCATGGAGGTTAAGCAGAACCAACGGCTTGCGTCCAAGTTTGCTTTAATACCAGATTGCGGCTCTGACTGGTCCATCGCTGATGTGGTCGACGAAGAGACGTGTCCAACAGCTTGACACAGCATATCGCCACGGTTAGGGTTCTGTCAAGTTGCGGCGTGGGCCTGAGTTGACCACTCGCCAGCAATGGCAGACCTTTGTATCGGCATGTCGGATCCGAACCTCGTGCAGCATGTATTTTCAGCACCCCAACACCACTTTCCAAGCAGCATCTGAAGTATAAGAAGGGAGTTCGTCAGCTGAAGGGAAGATATTCTGTGAGAATAGAGCCGTTTCCTGCGATGAGTCACTTGGAAAAGCACTGTCCGAGGCGAGGTATCCCTGCCTGTAACGCTCATTGGCAATCTGTCGAGGTTCGTCCAAGATATTTCAGCTCTCACGCCGACTGGTGAACGATGGAGAGTTCAGAATCCGGGACCAAAGAATTCAGCGGGGCGCCAAACGATTTCCTACATCAAAGTAGTGAATAACGTGGACAGGTCAAGAGATCGCAGCTCGGTGTGGGTAAAGTGGTCAAACATCGATTCGTCTTGAACAAATGTAATGCCACTTGTTGAGCTTCGTTTTCTTCGTCCATCGGATACGCAAGTAAGCACATGGAGACGTCTACGATTCCTGCATTCGATAAGGGCAACCACGAGCGGCGTCAGTTTTGTGTGTCTGCATACTTCACCGTTCAACTTGCGGCACAAGTCATAGTACTAGCCGCCAAATGTCATCAAGACAATGATGATTCAAGTCAAACATCACCGAAACAACATACACAAGGCGACAGCTTGAGTATGATAAGCCCGAAGAGGACATTGCATGGCGAACTCAATCTGGGGACCCTAAGAGAGAATGTCAGAAAGGCTCACTGCAGTCATGATTGTTGTGACAGACCTGCGCCGATGTTAGAACAAGGACCTCATTGTCTTCTATCACCACAGCGGACCTCTCTTCTGCAAATATAGCCAGGACCGCAGCAGGCTGGACAGCGGGACAGCGGGTGATCACACTGCTATCAACCATTCGCAGCCCTTGAGCCGCCATAATCCTCGCAGTCGCGCGCCCACCACATCCCTCCTGATCTTCCGAAGCCATCGGTTTGGTACGTGGTGATATGTTCTTCACATGCAGCTGTGCCTAGCGGGCGTGTCTACCGCTGCCTTCTCTTCGAAATCCGGGCACTGTTCAATCACATTGAAGTGGTAGCCGTCCTCACAAAGGCGTTTGGTGACCTTGACGATCATCAAGCAACTTTCCAATCGGATATCGACACAATGACATTTGGGCCCTATGTAGAGATCATGAAGATCGGGGGCATCCATTCGCACGGTATTGACGCATGGCTGGGATAGCCGTAAATCCGCCAGAGTGTCATTAATGCGATAGCGTGGGTCAGCTCATGCAACCTGAAGGTAACGAGTCGAGAATTAGTGAAAAAGTCCGCAAAAACTTGGTAAGAGATCGAGATAGTACCAGGTTCTTCTGAGATAGGCTGTAGGCCCAATGCTCCTGGGTGCCGCTCTGTCGACAGAAGGAGAATTTTGTTCCGATTATCCATCATGTGAAGAGGCGTAATTGATAGGATGAGCGTTGGTGAGACCACAGCGCCGGCGCTGAGGAAGATCTCCTTGCGCGCATGGACGGAGCGTGATCGAGTCGGGCACATGTGGTAGCCATGCGCTTTCAACATTCCTTCTCCGCCCTAAGGTGATCTTCGGCACGGTGGGAAGCGGTGCTCCCTCAAGACCGCTGCTGGCACAAATGCGAGTCGAGGTGAGGTTCATTGGCCTGCCATGCTATCAGTGTTGCGGTGAACTGGAGCGCAGCACGCTAGCGGCTGCATAGGGTGGTTCGCGTCCCTAGCGTACTGTGATCCCAGAGTAGTGGTAGCCCGGACAGTACCTGACATGCAGATCAACGACACGGACCAGTACTTAAAACGCACGTCCGAGATGCTATAGCTAGTAGATTATTCGGTGAATCTCTAATCGAGAGGGTTACTGTAAACTCACCGATAAAGTTAGACATACTAGTCGTATACGTCTTGAGTCGCCAAGAGGGCGATCAGGATTGCGTTGAACATGTAGACCAGGAAATGAGGATATGGAGTGCCAATGAGTGTGTCACAGTAAAAAGCCGGAACATAGAACCAGGACTCGGTACATTGTTTGTGCCTGTTGTGACTTGCGCCCTAAGTCGGTGGTACCGGTCTCTCGGGTCTAGAATCTTGAATCTGACTATACATTTGTGAAGAAAGGCCACAGCGAATTGACAGCGAATCCTAGAAGACTTGCTTCCGGTCTTGTTCGCTTACTATCAATCTACGGTGGCCTGAATATTCGTACTTGTTCTCATACAATCAGCCGTGGTTCTGCTACAAGATGCATTCAGGTGGGCATGCAATTGTCCGCTACACTGCCTCAATTTTACATTCATCATACTACTGTACGCCGTCTGATACTACCACCTCCGGACGAATGACCTGTCGCAGGTACACAACAGTAGTGGTGAACATAACATAATGACGTAGGAAGATCACCAAGGGTCCGGTTCCCAGTGCTGCTCCCGCGCTACCCGCCACTGAGGCGTCGACTTATCTGCAGGGTATCCTAGCAAATTTGCAATCTTCCGCCCCTTCACATCTAGCCCTTCCGGAATATCGCGCAGGTTTTGATTCGTGCAGAGCACGATCATGTACCCGAAATCGCGAGCAGCTTCAAGGAGAAGCTGCACCCCAAGCTGTTCGCCCAGATGCTGGAGAACGCGATAGCGAGCCAAGCCATTGTTGGTCAGGTCAAGACCGGCTCGTCTTCGTCATGGTACACCAGTCGACCAAGGTTGTGTTTGACGGCGTATTCCAGCACCAAGGGGTCAATGACTGGGATTCCGTACCACGCGCGAACGAGCTCTTTAGGTGAAGCAGCAATAAGGAAGGGATCCATGTACATTGGAAGGCGGGGCGACGGAAGTTGCTTGAGTGCAGCAGCCATCTGATCAAGTATATTAGCCAAAGCCAGAGGGAATAGTTGCAGAAGAAGCTACTTACGCAGACACGACGATCAGCAAGCTTGAAGCGTTGCTTGCCGTCCCAGGGTGTTCGCATGGTTTGAGAGAGAATGGAGTATTTTGCTCGAACTCGCTTCGGCTGAGAAGGCATCTTCGTGCTGAGCTCTCTCAACAGCTGAGATAATGCTTCGGGTGTATCAGGCAACACGTCTTCATGCTGGTCGGAAGGCTGGCTGGATGACGAGCTTGGCTGATCGCTTCCTAAGCTGAGGGTGGCAAATAGAAATGATGAGTCATAAGACATAAGGATGAAAGTATGTATGGACACTGGGGGTATTCGGAGAATGAGAGTAAGAGCAAGTCTGAGATGGCGAGTTGACTGTTGCCAAGTGGAAGGCGGAGACCGGCGCAACTTGGAGTTTGCTTGGAGTCTCGCGCTGGCTGGCACACGCGCAGTCACGAACGCGTCGGTCACTGATGGTTATGCGTAGTCACGGTCACGGAGTCTAACGCTCTCGATGACACGGCCTGCCCGCGAGTAAAAATTACACCGCGAAGGTGAATTCTGCAGTTCACATTTTTCTCTTCTCATTACGCTCTTCGCCTGAGGAAAAGAGTGCCTATTGCAGTCAGCCAAGGTCCGGCGAAAGTATGGAACAGACGCCACATGGATTCCCTCCGAGAGCAACCCTCCCTTCAAGGTCGCCGCTCCTTCGCCGCTCCAGGCAAGCTCCAGGCCTCGCAGGCGTGCGCATAGAGCCCGGACGTGCATATAGTAGTGTTCTCAGAAGCTGAACGCGCTCGGGGATTGTGCAAGTGAGCGTCATCCAACCTTTCTTCCGAGAGATCCTTTTCTAAACTGTGATGACATCTAGCGGTCTAGCCAACGAGTCATGTCCTCATGCTTGTCGAGAAAGCCAACAATACATATGACAGTTGGGCCGGATACTCAACGAGGCCCGGACTTCATATGTCACCGATGCAAGATTTTCTATCGTGACGATTGGAACCTGTGGCCTGAGTTTTTCGGTGAGTCTTCGGTTAAGCCAAACTCCCCCACGATCTCTGACTGTACCTCCAGTGAGTGGTGTATTGGGATTTTTGGAAGATTGGAGTAAGTTACTACTGGCGATGAAATGCTGCAATGACGTCGTTTACTTCTCAAATCGATGCAGACCTTATAATGCTCGAAGGACTGCACATTCACAAGTACTGCACTGCCTCCGATTCGAAAGAAAAACGCCGCCGAACTGTCGTGAATGGCAGCCCATCTCCCATTCCCTGACCAAGCTGGCGATTCCCTGTTCATTGGTGACCTGGACCAGCGAGGTTCTCAAGATATCTTGTCATTGCCATCTGGTTCTTGGCGTACAACTACAACTCCCGGTAAGCGTCTGCCAGCTGCTGGCTTCATGTCCTGGGTGTTCTGACAACAACGGTATTAGAGTTCTCGCACACAGCAAACAACATTTATACAAGCTCAGACATGATTCCGTGGCCCATCGACTCTGACGGACCCTCACAGTATGGATCCCCCTTCGGTTCTTCAAAATCTCCTCAGCCATAACCACAGCACCATACTCCTCGATGGCAGCGATCACCGTCGTAGTTCCTCCATCTCTGACTGTACAGTTGCCGGTAATTCTTCCCTGGGAGTCACGTACCATAGCAACTATCCGCGCGAAGGAATGTACTCCGCTCATGGAGACAGGTCCGGAGATCCACCGCCACCGCCACATCGGCCAAGACCTAACGGAGCGTGTACGCGGTGCAAGAAAGTCAAGGTAGGCACATGACTCTAACCATCTGTCTTTGAATCGTGCGGCCTCCACGGCAATCGGTGCTCACGTCCTTCCGTATAGATGAGATGCACTTTCGCTGATAACGACAGCCGGTGCGCACGGTGCATTGTAGGCGGATTCGAGTGTGTTGTGCCCGGACGCAAGCCTAGATCCCCAGGGTGCGTGGTGGTCCCAAGTATGAAAAGACTGTCCATTGGCTTATCTTCCTACTAGAATGCGCGATATCCTGCGCAAGCAGATTCGAGAGAAAGACGCAATGATCGACCAACTTCTAGGTCGCCTGAACCCTTCTCCTTCCCTCGCCACACCTCTCGCTATCGTCCCATCCAAGCTTTGTCTGACACCAGAGCAACGCCAGAGGCATCAAGCTGTGCTCGCGTGGCTAGACAAGCATCGCGGTGGATCGAAGAACGCCACAGACCCGAGGGCGAAGATTGACGTCTCTGCGCTTGAAGATGAACCGTGTAGCGACGAGAGTGGAGAAGAGGACGATGATGAAGACGATGAGGAGGGAGATGAGTTTGCGGCTGCTTTTCTTCTCCAACTGGATTTCACTCCAGCTGCGTCTGCTCCGGCTGGAATTTTGGCGTCGACGGCACTCTTGTGTAGCCGTCGCTGTTCTCCTACTCCCGCGTCTCCAGAAGGAGAACCTAGTGAAGAAGACAGTAGAGACCTGAAAGTCGAAGGTGGTATAGGCTGTCGGACGTATTTTGCCCCGGGTGAGATTCTGATATCGTAGCCTCATTGACTAGTGGAACTGCCGTCCTTACATTGGCACTTCAGGTCCTTCGACAAATCTCGAACTTCGCAGACTCATTGTGGAACGTCAGGCTGCCCCTGAGATATTGCTATCAGGCTTGGTCACGCATGACGATGTCGGGAAGCTCTTTGACATGTATGTTTTCGGTAATTGTTGAAGAAATCAGTGGTGCTCACTCTAAGCACTGGCAGATTCTTCAAGACCATCAATGTACGGCTCTTTGGTCACATTCAAAATATTGACCTCGTCTCATGCAATTTTTATCCAGCGTTTCGTCCCCATTTTAGACGAAAACATCCATACGCCTGCCGGAGTTTTGGGAAGATGTCCTTTCTTATTTACCGTTGGTATGAGACGCCGTTCTGTGACAGCATTGAGGTATCTTGACTTTTGCATAGTGTGTTCTCTCGCATCACGGTACTACAGCGAAAAGCCGGATATTCATCCTCTGGCTATGCACCTCGCGAAAGCCGCAGCTGGAAATGCTTTTATCGGTGGCTGGAAGACCGTTGAAATGTGCCAAGCTTACCTTCTTCTTGGATCCTACTCCCCACCTGCTCGGCGACTTGAAGAAGATCGTAGCTGGTTCTACAGTGGGATGTCCTTCAGGCCAGTCTTGTCTTTTAAGAAGTTTGCAGCTGGAGCTAACGCCCATCATACAGGCTTGCTATTGAGCTGAATTTGAACCGCGTACCGGACATGAAACCTACGGATGAACGCAACCAGCGAGAACTGCTCAACAGAATTCGCACATGGATCACATGCTACGTTATGGACCGATGTGTAGGTGTCAACCTCGGGAAGCCATTCATGATACCGGAGGATGGTGTGAGAGGTCCTTTACCTCCTCTGTTTGATCTGAAGCCCATGCCACCCCATATAGCTAATCCGTAACGCGGAAGAACATCTGCTGCGGTGGAAGTACCATCAGCCTGCGGACATATACTTGGTATCTCTCACTGAGCTTCTTCGTATCATTACTCGCTTCTCCGAGCGAGTCAACCCTGTTTTTGAACACCAGGTCAACATGCGCCAGGTATGCTGCTCAAGGTGTTGTCTAGACATACGCTCATTGGGGGACTGCTCTAGCATTCCGATTTGATGACGCTTCACAGCGTGACAGACGTTGAACTCTCTGCTTGGCGCAGGACGACCGAAGAACGGTATGATGGAGTTCTGGATGATATCGGGCAAGCCTTGCAGCTTGGATTGATGCGCTCGTGAGTGTTGTGGGCACACTAGAATGCTGGAGACTGCGTGCTCACTGTAAATTTAGGGTGTTCTATTATTGTCGACTTATTACTTTTTCTGTCGGGTTACAGCAAGTGATCACTCAAAATGGTCTCCAGCAAGACGCCGTGTTCTTTATTGGTGTGCGTAGAGACGCATTGATTCAACGTGAACTGTCTGATTTCTTTCCCTTGGACAGTGCTTGAACGCCGCGTGTTCTGTTCTGGAGATCATGCTCAATGATCTCATACCTTCTGGTCTCATCCATTGTTCTCCTGAACACGTCTTCACTCTATCTGCCTTCGCTACCGCCGTGCTCATCAAAGTGCGTGTGCTCCATGGTCGCCTTTCTAAGATGTTCCACTCACTCACGATTGTCTCCAGTCGTTGCGACCGCAGTTCGCTTTCAAATTGACTCACGGTCAAGAAGATCATATCATCGCCTTGGTCCAAAGGCTTTTGAGCGGCCTGGATGCTGAGAAGCAAGGCTTGGACGACCAACATGCCTCAAGACGTTACGCTCGCTTCCTTGGACAGCTGCTACAGCCCCACATGAAAGCAGTTGAAGCGCGGCGTCGAACTGAGGACGCTGTCTCCTCCCTAGCCGATCCTACGCTATCTGCAGATGCACAAGCACGTTCGCAGCCGTTTCATGCACAGCCGTCGTACCACGGCGAGTTCCTCTATCCTTCCATGCACGGAACAGGGACCGCAACGTCTGGATTGCCGCCGCATCACCCTCATGCACATGATCATATGTTCAACACGTACGATACGCACCTTCATGCAAGTCATAGTATTTGGGACGACACTCTTTCATCGTCAGATCGTGCAGCTGTGCCCATGCCGCCGATTCTGGCCTACCCCGATCCTGTTTTCCTTGCGTCTATGTTCTCGTACACAGCTGAACAGGCCGACCAAACAAATCTATTCTAGGCGGGAAAGCGGCAATGGTTCTGACCTGACAGAATATCATGAACCTTACCCCTGAGTTCGTGCTTCATTGTAACTGGTCCGTTTTGTTTTGTACAGTAGTTCGACTCGGATTGAGATATCGACGTGCTATAATCTCACTTCTACGGTCTGTATTAGCTCGAGTTCTGGATCAGTATACTACAGACCCAATCCAGCAGCTTTTGGAATCCCGCTCGTTCAACGTTCAACATCGCCACCACATTGCCTGGACATTGCCACTGGCATCGAGGATCTTATGATCGACTTACCGGTACCGGCGGCTCTGCACCCGCTGATTCTTAAATTAAACAGAACGCCGCGCGAACGCCGTCTCCTCCTTCATCGAGGAACTCACCTTGCAAAGTCTCTTACACGACATGACTTCGCGACACGTACCATCCTCTAGGCCAAGATACCATGTCCCACGGCCTCCTCACGGCCTTCGTTCCACGGCAGTACTGTCGAGCCTCTAGCGCTGGAGGTCTGCATAAGATATTGCGTGCTATGCTGCCATCTCATGCGTACCAGCTCGTCATCGCCCAACAAAGAGTGTCTGTACACCCGAACTTGTCTCTAGGGCTCCCTTCGTTCTGCCCGACCCTCACTTCGGACCCGCCCCGCCCTCCGCCACCGCACAACGTGTTATTAGGCAAGACAACTCAATACCATGTCTGGACAGGCGACAAACTTCTATCGGTGCGTTTAGTCATGTTAGAAATCACAGAAGATCTGTCTGACGGGTCGATGGATCGGCAATTTCTGCGCACGCGCTGGTTTTTTGCTGCAGTGAGCCGGAATTCGAGACGCTGCAGTTGCATGCAGGCCAGGAGGTCGACCCGGCCACCAACGCGAGAGCTCCCCCCATCTACGCGTCCACATCTTTTGTATTCAATGACTCTCTCGTGAGTGGTCCTCATGTCATTTCATCGCCGAGCGCATCTGTTGTTCTTCTCCACACCTCCTATCCTTTGCCATCACATCGGCCTCCTACCTAGCAGCGCCGAACTTTCACGACCTCACCGGTTTAAAGCGGACATCATCATCTCGACATTGATTGCGTTCCGTCTTCTCTTCCATGCTCAGGGCCTCAGATGTTAACGCTTCTGTTCGCCTGTCCAGCATGGTGCCGAGCTCTTCGCTCTGCGAGCTCCCGGAAATATCTACAGTCGTATTGGAAACCCTACAGTCGTACGTCTATTTCGTTACCTTATATCAAACTCTCTGTCCTGACCTTCCGTCCAGGATGTCTTCGAGAAAAGGATCGCTGCTTTGGAGGGGGGTGTGGCTGCAGTAGCATCCTCTAGCGGTCAGGCGGCACAGTTCATGGCGATCAGCGCCATCGCAGGGCAGGGGGACAATATCGTGTCCACTTCTTACCTTTACGGAGGGGTGAGTAGTCCGATCTCAGCTGATCGCGCTTTCAAACTCATCATGTCGCCACACACCAGACGTACAACCAGTTCAAGGGTACGTTTCGTTTGTTGAGTGTGGTCAGTGACGCTGACACTTCTACTCACAGTGTTGTTCAAGAAGTTCGGCATCAAAGTCAAATTCGTCACCGAGGATAGCCCTGCTGCTTTCGAAGCTGCCATTGATGAGAACACCAAGGCCATCTTTGTAGAGAGCATCGGCAACCCTA
>RWJN01000566.1:0-20130 GCA_004332605.1 Steccherinum ochraceum
ATATCATTTATTCCCCCCCTCTCCCCCTCCCCCAACTCTCTATAAATGATGTACACTGTGCTTCATATGTAGATTATATACATATGCACCACATTAAATCATAGTACATTTACCACCATTGGATCACTTCATATACATTTCAATTGCTCACAGCTGATGCGAGAACCCACAACTCACCTTGAATAGCGGACATGGCGGAGCAGCCTGCGGATACATCGAGAGCAAGGCCGCCGCGAGAGTGACGGTGTCAGGCCAAGATCTCAAGCGCCTGCTGTGCTGTATCGGGAAGTCGGCACGTGGTGATCCCTGGTCAGCCAATCAGAGAGCTTCTTTGTCTCGGTCGTTTATCTCTTACGTTTGTCTCTGAGCGCCAAAACCTAGCTCTTTTATTTTTTAGACTAGCCGGTACCCGTGCCCTGCTACGGGGCGGCATTGGTCGATCTGAGCGCCATGACCTGAAAGCCTGTCACAGTATACGTTTCGGAATACATCAACCTCGCATTCAATATATTATTTAAACGGCTGAGTCTGGTAGTGCTACATTGTATGATACTGAGCCTACTTGCTCCGTTTAGCGGGAGAACCACTGTCCGAGTGGTCTTGGCTCTGAGCAGCGCGCTTGGGAGGAGGAGCAACTTTCATCGGAGTGCTCAGTTCTGGGAGAGAATATAAGAAACAGTCCAGGTAAAAACTCTGAGGTGACATGGTCATTACCTGAACCTGACCCAGAGCGACTAACAGCGGCGCCGACAGTCTTCTTGATGTATCCAAGATCGTTGATGAGGGTATGGATCTCTAGTCCATCGAGACATTGCTGCATGTCCGTGACAGGACCGTGCTGCGAGATGGGAGAACCGCTCTTGGGCATGACCTTGTCGCGTTTTGACCAGCGCTTGGTGTTGGGGATTGCGCTCTTGATAGTGACTGAACCACTGGCGGGGTCGCCCAAGCAGTAGAAGTCAGACAGTGCAATATCCCACGTGAAGTCAGAACTGTTGGTGTTCTGTACATGTCCCCCGGCCATGAGGTACGGCGCACAGCCATGAGGCAAGCCTTGATCCAGCTGAGGAATCGGGACGAACTGCCAAAGATCGAGTAGTAGTAAGTAATTTGATGCAAAACGAAGATAGATATGTCAAATGCCTACACAGTGAATATCGCCCATGAATAGGTACTGGGAGAGGTCTTGCCCTTCCAGCGCCGGGAACTTCCCGAAGACTGTGTTCGCTTTGAGAGTGGCCGGCTGAAAACGCGATATTTCCGTATGTGTCAGCCGTCGAGATCTCAGCAGAAGGGTAGCATTCTACGTACCGAGATTGTAGCAAAACCTACACGGTTTTCCGCTCCGTCAAAGTCCCAGCCGGGCGCATTGAAGTAACGCCCGATTGCCTTCTTCAAGATGGCGCCGCCGTTTTCGTCCTCTTTGAGAAAGAAACGGATCTCGAAGGCAATGTAGATCCCAGTTTCAGGGACTGTGAGAGGGATGAGCTGCGCCACTGTTGAGATAATGGCTGACATATTGGAAATGAAGGGAAAACGCAGAGGAACAGGGGAGAGAACGAACGACGCTAATGTCCTGTAAAGTGCACATGCCGTTTTTAAAGGGAGACGGAAACAGAGACCAAATAGCTGTATACATATTGGCACAGCCTACGAATGCAAAAGATAGTCTGAAGTATAAAACTTTCATCATGTCGAAAGAGTCCACTCAGTCCACGGTCCTCCACCTCCGCCTCCACGGCTTCACCTCCACCCCCATCATCACCTCATCGCAGCTCAATTTTCTCTGTTTCTTCTCAGTACATCTCCTGTGTGTTTGCGACTCGCGTCTGATCATGGATTCTGGACGCGGCAAGAAGCGAAAACTCGAAGACGGAGCTGAAATTTAAAGGGAAACGACGACCTCGGCAGGGGGACGGAACCATCAAGAGGAGCCTAGCTTTGAGCACGGTGACATCTGGTACGAGGACGGGAATGTGATACTCGTAGCAGAGACAATCGGATTCAAAGTGAGTGCTCTCGTTGTTGTCTTGTCAAGAACTTTCAATGACACAACGGCGACTTGGATATCCAAGGTTTACCGAGGCGTCCTATCTCGACTATCCGAGATTTTTCGCGACTTGTTCGAACAGCAAGAGTCCTCTAAAGATCAGCACACTGTCGATGGTTGTCCAGTGGTTCTACTGCTGGATACCGCCTCGGATTTATTGTGTCTACTTAGTACGCTGTACGACAATGCTTCACGCGTCACGGTGCGTGCTGCCAAGTTATCCCTATATCATGCAATAATCTTTGATGCGACTGTTTCCAGATATTTTAGTGATGAAAGTATTCTTGGCTTGGGCGAAATATCTGCGATGCTTCGTTTAGGCGCAAAGTACAAGCTACCACATGTGCAAAAAGAAGCCACCCGTCGTTTGACGCAGTGTTTTCCCGATACTCTCGACGATTCCGACAGCGTTTATACCAATGCCACGCTCTACCGTTCTCCAAATAGCAGCTCCGCGGACCTGTGCCCTCATTCCTCTGTTCGTTTCAGATCGGGAGCTGCTTGCAGGTGATTTGCCTGGCCTGGGAGTTCGGCCTTCACTCATCACTACCCGGCGCGTTCTATGTCTGTGCCAGGCTCCCAGTCGCTACTCTCGTCCACGGCTACTGGGACGAAGAGCAACATGCCAGATTTCAGCTCTCTGCGAAGGATCTGGAACTCTGCCTTAAGGGAGCAAAGTCTCTTAGGGACGCTCACATGCGTAGCTTTGCATCGCTGCTAGACGGGCGTAAGTACATCTACATCCCGCAAATCATGTTCGGAGAAGATGGATTACAACCTCCGGTCTTTCTGGAGCAAACATATTCATCACACCTCAGCCTTGCTCGATGCTGGTCGAATCGAGTTGGGTTGTCGAAACTCGTTTGTTCAGCCTGCAACTCGCACTTGAAAGCATCTTACGAAGAGCAACGTCGTATCACATGAGAGCTTCGTGGCTACTTCGATCTCCCGGATTCTGCTGCGCACGCAGAGGGTGATCAAGGCAGGCAGTCGTGAAGTATGGCGAGTTCGTCTGGTATGTGATGTGTCTTTTCGATGGCTAAGCATGCACTCATGACCTCGAGTCAGTATAGACACAGCGCTCTGGCCCCTACGCAAGACAATGCGGTTCGCTTCACGCTCATGCGTCATACCGCAGGAAACCTTGGCTGTACTCAAGTAGAGTGATTCTTGGCCTTACCGTCCTGACTCCGATACGCCCACAACTTCAAGTTTGGGGTGTTTCGTTGATGAAGTATGTATTTACACATAATCTCACTTGGCAGTCAAGATCTATGCCGTTACGAAATGTGGTCACTTCGGCCCCTACTGCTCGACGGTACACTGTGCTAGTTGCATATATTCATATATGATACAAACATGATGTAATCGTGAAATTGAATACCTTCAATGCAAACAGAGCAGCCAGAAAAGCGATACATTGTGCGGGAAATCAAAAGCAGCGGAGAGATCATGCATGGCCATGCTACGGATGAGCAGATGTTGAGCAGATGGCATATGCATAAAGAGCGGTGAAGAACGAGAATTGCAAGACGGGATTACATAAAGGAATTTTCAGCGATGACGGAGCGGCCATTTTTACTCATTCTATCAAATGCAGTGCTCGTAGGAGTGTGCAAAACTGCCGGAGAGCATGATGCCCACAAACTCGAGATAGAAGCTTTCTTATGTCCGGGGGCCCCTGGCGAAGTGGATCTGCGGCGTGGAAGATTAGGGACATAGCCATCGCCACACAGAAGCTTTTAGCAATGCGGACACACCTCTATTCGTATCGATTGGTCCTCAACTTGCGTACATTAGAGGCGAAAGCTGCACCCCAGCGGTCGTCAGCACACGCCTACTCAGTGCGCTACTCATCAAAGCGACATCATTGTATACACTTACCAGACAAACGAGCCACACCCTCAAGATCCACTATTTTGAGACTGATGCGCCTCCACAGGCACATCTGGTTCTGGAAGGTCGAAGTATCCGCGGAGCTCTTTCCAAGTGATACAGCGTTGCACCTCGTATGACGATTTCAAGTGTGCTGTGCAGCTTTCGCAAAGAGGTTTCGACACCTCGGAGTCGACCCTATCCGCGTCGAGTAATGCATTGGTATGATGTACTCGGGTCTTCCAGAACGACCGCAGATTCTGC
This sequence comes from Steccherinum ochraceum, assembly GCA_004332605.1. Classification (NCBI taxonomy): domain Eukaryota; kingdom Fungi; phylum Basidiomycota; class Agaricomycetes; order Polyporales; family Steccherinaceae; genus Steccherinum; species Steccherinum ochraceum. The sequence goes on from RWJN01000566.1 coordinate 4,190, forward strand.
TTCATATGAGTCGTGCAAGTCTTGCGGCTTGTGCAATCTTCACTAGGTCCATCCAGCAGCGCTTCAAAGCTGCGGGTCAGTGCTTGCCTAAGCTGCTTTGTCCCGTTACTGCAGCGCTCCTGGTCCTTGGCAGAGAGCTTCCACCTCTTGCTCTGCTCTCTGTCGTAGTAGCCATGGAATTTTTTGGCTTCCGAAAGCTGAGCGCAGACGTAGAACGCGCCAGGTAGAATGGTATGAAGGTCGAGCGACCAAGCTAGATGTATCACATGGATACAGCCTTCTGCGCTGATAGAGACTGATGAATGAGGAAAGATGTCGGTAAAGTCCGGATCTGGAGAGTGATAGAGCGCGTTCATGGTATAATGAACCTTGAAATCTTCGAGTGTAACGGGAAAGCATTGATTCAAGCGACGTATTGCTTCGTTCCTCACGTGCTGTAATTTGTATTTCGTGCCCAAGCGAATCATCGAGGATACTTCATTTAATCTGAGTCTGTGTTGTTCGCTGAAATACCTGTCGTCTCGGAAGTCAAATATTGACGATCAACGTGCAAGGCACCGGTACGCACCGTGAAGCATCATCGTATAGCGTAGACAGCAAACATAGCAAATCCTGAGCAGTATCCAGCAGTACAATTGCTGGACAACCATCAAATGTGTGCTGCTCCCGGGTGGATTCACGCTGATCGAAAATCTCACGAAAGACTTCGGAAAGTCGATAGAGTACGCCTCGATAGACCTTGTTACCCAGCCTAGCCATCAGTTGGGTCGCTCACCAGTCTCAGGACTGCTTGAACTCACTTTGAAACCGACAGCCCCCGCTACTAATATGACATTGCCATCGTCATACCAGATATCACCATGCTCGAATTTGAGAGAAGGCTGGGCCTGGTAGCTCACGTCTCCAGAGCTCGTTCCCTGACCCTCCACTGCAGCCGCATCCTGGCTGAGTTTGCGCTTCTTTGAAAGATCGGGTCCAGAATCCATTGCGAGTACTGCAGGCCTCAAAATGATTGAAGAAAGAGTAGAAAGAGCCCAGAAGAGAAGGGATAGTCAGAGCTTGGTCAAGGTAATGGAGTGAAATAATTACATCGATGGATGGTAAAGCGATGTCCCAAACAAAGCCAAATAAAACAACAGCCTGTCTGGCAGTCCGGCGCGCCGAAGGAAAAGAAAAGAAAGACTTACAAGCACAACTCGGATATTCCGGTCTTCGACTGAGAAGACTCCGAGAAGATGACAACAAAAGTTGGTATCTTCATTGCATTCCGAGCTTTGAGGAAGTTGAAAAGATAGTTCAAAGATCACGTTGTCTGGTCTTCGTAGACCAAGACCGGTGCACGACCGTGATAATATTCAAATAATCTGCTTTTGATCTGGTATACGTGCGATTGTTCACTCAAAAGACCAGATAATGAGATTTTTAATGAGGTCTTTTGCGTAGAGAACTAAGTCCATATTTTGACTGTTCTTTTGATTTTGTTGCCTTCTTTCGAGCGAAAGACCGGGACATCCACCTTCAAGTGAAGTGAACGTGCGGAGCGAGTAGTGAGACGAGCGACGGATAATGTTGACGAGTAATTACTGATGCGACTAGGGGGACAAATCTTGAATACTGTATATGAGGTAAGTAGGTAGGATGGAATAAAAGAGGAGGACCACGCCGTTTGTCAAGATAATGCGGCGGCAGCTGTATCAAGCTTGATGTAATTGTCACAGGCCAGCCGGCCAGGGAGAAGTAGACAGCGGGCTGATACATGAACTTCTATTACTACGATGTGTATGCCAGCCAGAACTTGGAGGTCGAATGAAGATCTCCAGGATGGGGGCAATCTACGTAACTTGCATTCATAGGCCAGACGTCTGACCCATAGCCACAGAACAAATTGTCGACGTTCAGCATTACAGACATCTCTCCTGTGACTGAATTGGCAATTTGGATTCAGTAAAATACCTCGCACGATGGTTGCGAACACTTACGTCCGGGGGAGGCTGTTCCGAACCTGAAGCGATCGTTAATACACCCGCCCTCTTCAGCCGAGGGAACATCCGTTTGATCTTGGCGGTGTATTTTGCGGGGGACAAGTTGCCGTGGTAGACGAATCGCACTTCTTTCAGCGCAGGAAGCTTGTCGAGCAAGATTCCGGTGGCCAAGTGCGAGTCCACAGAGCTGAACTCCGCATCCATGAAGTCTCCCATATAGGTGAAAGCGAGGGCGACCACGATTGTCCGAAGATGCTCGTGTTGCAGTTCTCGCAGAAGGTAGGGTATAGCTCCGTTGAAATACGCGTTAGCATCGATGCAGGGCACCAGACAGCCCATGTATATTGTCCTGAGACGAGGCAGGTCGCACAGGCGCAGAGCTCTGGCAGCATCTGCATAGAAACGTTCGTCAGCGCGGGTCGCAGGTGAACGAAGAATACGGACCGATGTTCTGACTGAAGCAGCGTGATGATGTGGGAAATAGCAAACCCAAGTGCCTTAGCTTATGGAGTGTTCCGAGTGCCAAAATCTTCCCGATTCCGTTCATCAACCATTCGTCCACGTCCACGTTGTAGTGAAGAACCCGGAGACTCCCCAGGGCTTCGGTGTAGTCTGATACCGGTGACCTCCGCAAGCCACAATGCGAGGATTGGATCAGCGACGGACCATACCCGTGCAGTTTGAGCGTGGAAAGCTTGACAGGCAAGTTGAGGTTCTGTAAAGGCCTCTGAGGATGTGGTGCTGAACATCGCGTACCGTGTACATGCTGGTCTGTCAGCTCGGGAAACGCGCCAGAGATGGCCTGGAACACGTCGTAGGGGAGCATGCAGTCAAGAACGGCGAGACTTGTAACCGTTGTGTACACCGAGAGTTTGGGCAACGTCTCCGCCAGCGCAACATAATCCCAGGGTGCACCATAAGCCTCCTGCAGCTCGACGAACCCAAATCCGCGCAGTTTCGGTATCTTCTCTGGTGGAAATATGTCTGAAAATCTCCCAAGCCACTCCGGGATCCCGTACGCCTCTTTCCTTCCCGACACGTAGACTTCGTATATCCAACGTAGCATGTGAGGCTGAGCGTCGACCAAGGCCCGGAACCGCTCGAAGCTGTCGGTGTCGGAGAGAGTGATCCTGCGGAAGAGGTGTGATCGGACGGCGTCGCGCCAGACGCGGCATGTCAACGAGATCGCCCTGAGAGTCCTCCTATGTGTGTCCAAATATTGCGATACCTGGTATACAACGTCAAAAGGCAAACTCGGACGAGGTTTCGGAAGGGGGTCATGAGGCTTAGGAACTGGCACGCGCGTGGTTTTGCCTGAAACAGCTAAGGTAATTCAGCAATATGCAGAGCATTTGTGTATGAGTGATTCATACTTTTCTTTTTGGGCCTATTTGCGCGTCCTGAAGCCATCGGAAGTGGAGGGGGAGGTGGTGACTGGAAAATGAAGGCAAATGTCAGACCGTCGCGTGTTGGTGAGTATGATGGCCATCAGTCACCGCATCACACGTGACAGAGCAGTGACGGTCGCGTTCGTGACATATTCGGACATCCGAATTCTGCAGATTCAGTTTGCTTTGCACTTTCCTTCATCTTTCTGCGCTGCGTCTTTCAAACTCGTCCTTCCCCAGAAAGCTTACATGACAATGTCGTCGTCACCCGAGAAGAAGCGGAAGCTCGACATGAACGATGTTGTCGATGGCGACGGACAGAGCAGTTCAAGAGCTCCCCTCGAGAAAAGTGCAGTGTGGTTTGAGGACGGTAACATCATACTGGTGTCGGAAGGGAAAGGGTTCAAAGTGAGTATAGAACGACTTTCATACCAGTACCTCGTCTTACCGCTGTAATCTACTAGGTGTATAGGGGCGTACTATCTCAACGTTCCGAGATATTTCGAGACATGTTGAGTCTACCCCAGCCACTGGACGCCGAGGTTGTCGACGGATGCCTCGCGGTTCACATGCCAGACAGCTCGCAAGATCTAGAATGTTTTCTATCTGCAATATGTGACAGCACTTCCAAGTAGGTACTTTCAGCATTGTAAAGCGTAAATCGGTGGGGAGCTAATTTCGCATATTTGCTCCAGGTTACTCAATCCTGACTCTACTCTGACGTTTGATGAGGTCTCCACCTTGTTGCGACTTGGTACGAAATATCAAGTGGAACGTCTCTGCAAAGAAGCTGTTAGGCGACTTGAACAGTGCTTTCCAAAGAAACTCGAGAACCTCGTGACTGGCGGGACGAGGACCGACCTCGTCGACCTTGACGGGACGAAATACTTTTCAGCCCAATCTATGTCTATGTCCCTTCGTTTTTTGGACTGCAAGAAAGTGGTTGACCTCGCCCGGTTCTATGGACTGAACCAACTACTTCCCGCCGCCTTCCTCGCGTGTACACACATGAAGGAAAAAGATTTACTTCGCTGGCAGCCGCACAACGGAACGGATGATCTTCTACGCTGTTTCAAGGGCAAGCTTGCTCTACGAAATGAAGCTAGACGCAAATTGAGGGCCGTCGTTTTGACCGTAGGTCTTCCAGGTTGTCATTCGCCGATTTTATGCAAAACTGTTAGGGAAAGTTGCATAAACCGGATGAGTCAACAAGACAGTCTGCTGCGCTACGCACTATTGGATTGCACCTGCTTGGAAAACTTCGTTGTGGAACAAGCATGTACGTTCTGTCAAGAGCGGCGAAATACGCTTTGGGAGGAGCAGCACCAAGAAACTTGGGCAAATTTGCGTTCACGGTCATTCTTTGACCTTCCCCCAGCTGTTCCAGACGATGTACAAGTACCTGCGACTGGGTGAATGGTGCGAGTACAGTTTGTCCCAGACCACTCTGATTCTGACAGAACGCTGGATTCTTACAGCTTTGCGTGGTCCTGCCGACCCGTGATTCATCGTTTCAGTTCAGGCAAAGCAGAGATGAGACGAGATATTTTATATAGAGAGCATGAAATTCAAATATTCATTGAGACGATTCCGGTTATTTGAGGGATGGTGAGATGTTTGCATGCGCTGTGTCGAAGTTCGCAGACAGCCCACTACTCGAAAGCGGGTGGGCGTCTGGTGTGTGGCCGACGGCTGTCCTCTTGGCCTGCTCTTTACTTCCTCCTCATTCCGCGACTCTGTCCAAATCTCTCATCTTCCGTTCGAAATCACCTGCCTGTATACGTATCTCATTCCTCCTTTGGATGGAAATTCACCGCGGAAAGAAACGAAAAGTTGACTCAGAAGAGTCTTCCCTTTCACAAGATACGTCTGCGTCGTCTACTCAAGCGAGCGGCTCTGGCGCAAACCAAGTCCAGATTGTGCGAGGCGGAGTGTGGTTTGAAGATGGAAGTGTAGTGCTAATTGCACAAGGGAAAGGATTCAAGGTGAGTGACGAGCTTTCTCGCCACTGTTGTCGGATCTCTCACCTTTGTCGGTACCTCCGGATAGGTCTACAAGGGCATCCTGGCACACAACTCTGAGATTTTTCGAGATATGTTCAATATTCCGCAGCCAGAAGAGCCTGAAACTCTGGACGGATGTCCAGTGGTGCACATGCAAGACGACGTCTCTGATTTAGAGTGTTTTCTATCGGCATTATGCCACAACACATCCAGGTGAGTTTGGCTACTTTCTCACTGTCGAAAACTATCTTGTGACACATGTTAATCCGACACCTCAGGCTTCTTGATCACTCGGCCGTCCTAACATTTGCTGAAGTAGCGGCTTTACTCAGGATGGGCTCAAAGTACGAAGTAGGGCGCATTCGCGGCGAGGCCGTCCGACGTCTGAACCAATGCTTCCCAGGCAAACTTTCGGACTATTCTACCGCGCGGACCAGAAGCAATCTTCTCAACAACGTACTCGAAAGCAACTATTTCAGCTCTACATCGGTTTCCCTCCAATTCTCCAACTGCAGAGAGGCTATTGATCTTGCGCGCGCTCATGGCCTTGATGACCTTCTCCCAGCTGCGTTTCATGCGTTCATGCAAGCGGCAGATACCGGCATACTTACCTGGAAACCATTCGGAGGCATCGAAGACGCTCTGCGTGTTCTCAAAGGGAGGGACGTATTAGAGCGCGTCGCGCGGCGGAACCTCAATGTAATCGCTGCTACAGTGGCAGGTGAGGACTGCGAGAAGAAAGTGGACTGTTCCAGAGCAAGGTCCGTTCTGGTAGACAGACTAGCTAATTCGGTGAAAACGTACAATCTCGCTCTGCTGGACCACGGCGTGTTCGACAAAGTTTTCAACATGCACGTTTGTCAACCATGTACAACTCGTAGGAACGATGTATGGGAGGAGAAGCGCGCCGAGACTTGGACCAAGCTTCGAGAGTACTTCGACCTCCCGCCCGCACCTGCTACCTCTGCGGAAAATGGCGAATCATCTGCGAACGGCTAGCGTGTAAGCGTGCATCCTCCTCTCTACATGTCATCGGTCTGAACCGCTGCATGCAGGACACACGCACCGTGCTGCTTGACTTCTTCAACGTTCGCGTTCTTGTCCGTCGGACCGCGCTGAGTCGAATTTTTCACTAGGGACGTAGCGTCTTGCAACATGCTGCGGTTTAAGCAAACGATGCTTATATACAACGATGGTCGTTGAGTGTATCCGATGTATATGACAGGGAGCGCATCTAGGCGAACGCGATGGGGCGGCTGCTTCATTGGCGTCCAGAGAACAAATATGGATTGAGTTGGCAGTGCCTATGTACAACATATAGACACGCGAGGGAGAAATGCAATCCAGAGTAGAGCCTATTGCGTCTATTCTGAATTCGGATCTACGCCGAGAGGATGGAGGTCGAAGTGTTCTCCCAATCCATCCCAGACGGACTGTCGCAATCTGTTATGTGACCGTCTAGCTGCCTGGACACAGCCATTGCAATACCCTGACGGCTTGAGACGGAGCACGTCGTCCACGAAAGTGCTGTCCAATAGGGGGGCGGACATGTCCAGACAATGTTTCCAAACGGACCGTACGGAGGGGTCCCGGTCTTCATCACATGGTGGAAGGCAAAACAGAAACAGCTCGACATCGCGTCGCCAGGCCGATACCAAGCTTGCGCGACCTTCGAGACATCGGACGAGGTCCTCCTTCGACAACGTCGACCTCGTACCATCTGCTCCTGGAAATCCGAAAACAAGATCCCGGTCCGTCATCTGTGCACACGCGTAGAACGCGGCAGGGAGCAAGCAATCCAAGTCGTGCGCCCGAGCCAGATTGATCACGGCGATGCATTCGCCCAACTCGAGTGAAATAGGTGCTCCCGGAAACCATACGTCATCCGGTAGGTCGTAGCGAGTACGTGGAGTGACGTAGTCGTCGAGGTTGTCCGGGAAACAGCATTTCAGCCTGCGTACCGCTTCAGCCCGGAGATGCTTGACTTGGTATTTCGAGCCCACCCTGAGCATAGAGGATACTTCGGGGAAGGAAAGAACGACATCCCTGTCGAGGTATCTGTAAGGCAAGGCTCAGACGAGACAACAGGGATGTACACGGGATACTGCTCACTTCGACGAACTGTCGTGTATTGCAGAAAGTAAACATGCGAGCTCTTGTTGTGAGTCAGGCATTCGGACGACGTAGCAGTCGTCGAAAATTTCTGCATCCTGCGGCTGAGGCAGCGTGAACAGATCTTGAAAGACTTCGGAATGTAGGGACAGGACCCCTTTGAAGACCTACGATAGGTTCATGTTGTAAGTACGAATACATTGCAACACGAAACGCGCACCTTATATCCAGTGTTCTCGGCCACCAAAACCACATTCCCGTCCTCAAACCACATACTGCTTTTCTGAAATTCAGCTTCTGAGAAGATAGCCCCTTTGGAGGTCTTGCGTTTCTTGCCACGAGGAAGGGCCATTTGCGGTCTCACTGAGAGATAGAGATATATGCAGTAATGAAGGCAAATCTCCAGCCAGGGCGGTATGAATAATGAAGGCAGTTGTAAGACGAGGACATCCGACTCCATTTCGAAGGACACGTCGAACTTCGCGTGACCGCGTCTCGAATCGTGATCGTGACGGAACGCGCTTGGTCACAGGTACGCTCGTGTAACATCACGCGAACGCATCACAGTTTTCTTTCGTTCGCTTTGCGGCTTTGCACGTTTGAACATTAGTACAAGCCACATATCCAGCTTTTCAAGAACGAGAGTCCTTGACATGTAAGTGATGCTCTATGATTTATGACTGCATTCGCTAAATCAAGTCTTACAGTATTGCAGTAGTGGTGACCGGTGAACATGGGAATCGCCAGCGACGTACTGCCAGAGGTTGAACATACGTCCTACTGATTGTGCAAAATAAAATCTCCCAACATAACGACTCACGAGCGAGGTGCGATGATACTCTTTGTACGCTTATACAGATTATATTTGTGACATGTTTATTTCATGAAGCTGAGCTCAGCGTTCCAGGCAAACGCGTCCTTCCTGCCAAAAGCATGGAGTCCAGCGTGGATGGATGAACTTCCTCCTCACACCGAAATCCGCTCTATCGCCGCGATTTATGTTTTTAAATTGGTTGAAAACGAGTCAAGACACCTGCAATGTGGCACTGGTCCTGCGCATCGGCCCTCTCTCAAAAGTCGGGTATTCGACTTCGGTCACTTGATTTGGATTGTTTCGCATCACAAGCACGCTGCGAAGATGTTCATGATCCTCACCGTGAGTGGCGTCACCAATGTTTTTCTACATTACCAGCCAATCTATAAAAACGATACCAGTGCTTGGCAAGTGATGCAGAAATCGTTCATCTACTCCACCTCATTGAGACGCTGTCGTCTTAGGCATCGAGACTTGGCCGATTGGACTCGGAGTAGAAGAACTTCCCCACCTTTTCTGAGCACATTGCACGAAAATTGAGGTTCGAACGTGTATACAGGTATGCTCCGTACATAATGCTGACCTTTTCACAGGTGATCTCAAACGGAATGCAAACTACCTTCGCTTTTGAAGGATATCAGTAGAAAGCCCAAGTTTCAAATTTCACCCGCAAAGCGGGGCGTCAGTTCATTGGCTCTCCTTATGCTCAGGAGCAACATTCCTTCACATCCCACATGGACGTCTACAGTTCCCTATCGGAGCAAATCAAGACCATAATCTGCGCCATCTCCGTGCGTCTGGAGACCTTTTTTGCCATCATACCTCGTTCGAACTCATACTGCTACTGACCTTTCTTCCCCACGCGTGCGTATTTGATAGGTGTCGAAGAAGAACAATTGCCTCCGCAATGATGTTCTGCTTCGGCGGCACCGAACGTTCAAAATTCTGGAAAGACGAAAGGTATGATGGAGAATCATCCGGATCCAACTCGTCGACCGCCCTCTGACTTTCGTCTCCGTTCCAGAGCAGGAACAACTCTCGCTCTCTCCGGCTCAACTTCGTCAGCGTTCACCGTGCAGTTCAAATTTCCGACCCTGAAGATCCCCCGCATAGTCGCTGCTGCAAACAGGCAGTCAAAAACGAATAGAATTGACAGGACCCCTTCCACTTTCCAAGTTGTAGGCGAAGACTCCCTCTCACTTCCACCGTCCCGTGGCAGTGCTGGAGGTACGTAGGGACTTTGATTCAGCTATTCGCTCACCAACGAACGTTCTAGGGTTCTACGTCACCTCGACATGTGCAATACCTCACAGATGCATCGCGTTCTGAACGGTGCTTGTGAATGCGTGTGCACCCGGTATACTCGCTGTCCCCATCTGCCGGTAATATCTACCGCCCGTTCTTCTGGATGAGAAATTCCATCTATGGACGTCTACCCCAGTGCCTTACCCCGCATCCTCTTATTCGGCCCAATGCATTCCATCGTTCTGGGGGAGCCTACGGATCTGGCTTTGGCTGATCCCTCATCTTTGCCACAACACAACATATTGGCTTCGCAAAGCTACACAGTGCTATACGCCCCGCTGTCTGAATCACGAGGAAACGTTCGTACCATTTCCTCCAGAACCATTCTAACGACGATCGTGATGTTCAGCACTGACAGCATGCCATTGTACAGTTCGCCTGGTCTCGACGTCGTTCAGGATCACCTTCAGTCCGCTGACGGTCTTCAAAGGGGCCTAAGGCCTAAGCACTGATATGATTGCTCCCTTTGATTATCTAGCCGAAGTAAGACCGCTTCTCGCTCCATGTGCAACTCACCACTTCTCCCATCTTCCTAAGTACGAGCTTCTGTAAGTCTTCTTGTTAGGATGCTTCAGTGCGTTAGTATGGCTCCTTACGTTCCGGGCTTTTTGTTTGTTGCAGTGCGCGGTCCGTTAGTCGCGTCTCTGGATGACTCAGACTACCTGAGGCTCGCGGCTCGTCAGACCCAGGCCCGAGTCGCCATCCTGGATGGCTCGATTTTAAGATCTTTCCGCAGACGCCACGCCGTTTCGTCATCTGCGCGGTGCTACGGGTCATCGTCACTACGAGACTGGCGATCCGCCAGAACACATTTCCAGAGACGGAATAGCGGGACTGCGTCTCGTCCTCTACAGTAACTTCCAAGATCCTACGCTCGCTCTCACACACCGCAGCAAGAACGGTTCTCCCTGGCGCTCAATGTACGTAGGGAGGAAGAACAATGAGGTAAGTGACGACGTCTTGACTCCTGTGGATTTGGACCCTCTCTGCAATGCAACGCATGCAGCATCGCGGTAGAAGGGCTGATTGCGTTTTCCTTTCGGAACTTACACGCTCCTACCAAACAGACAGCCCTACTTCGTCACCTACCGCCCCACTGGAAAGCCCGGTGTGAAAATCTTCAGCGGCTCCGTCCTGTAAGTTGCGTTCTCAAACCCCGCTGATAGAACGGTGTTCTCATTGGACTCTTACAGATCTTCTCCGCCTACGTCAACAAGGGAAGGACATTGGCTGTATGGGCCGGTCTTCATCCCTTTCGAAAAACGCTCCGTTCTGTGGTTGCCGGCTCTGTCCCACTCACAATGGCGCACCGTGGCTCACAGGTGTCGACGTCGCTGGCACAGACCACCTCTAGGCCTCTCGTTCTCACCTTTCCGCACGGATCTTCCACCCAATCTCGTTCCCAAACTACCCCCCAAAGTCGGCCTAGTCAATCTTTCTATCAATACGCACACATTTTACGTATGCTCACAAGTGCCTCCCCTCTGAGCCCACTCCGTTACAGTCCGTTCCTTGTCGCAGTTGTCACCCGTTGCCTTCCGAGACCGGTACGCTTTTCTATATCCTTTCGATTCGAAGTCTTCTGACTGACCTCTGAAGGGCAGGAGAACCTGGTGTACCGGAATTTCGTGAGAGACGCGACTTGACGACGCAAAGTGCACTTCGGCCTTACGGCCGACGAATGCGGCATACACATGGTCGCAAGGAAAGGAAATGGTATGGCCTTCAGCGACAATCGCATATTAGCGGACCGTTGAAAGATGTGTGTACAGAAGACTCACTGATCAGAGAACTGCAACATCAATTCAATGTCCTACCTCCATCGTCATAGTGCTCTTTAGCAAGCAGACAAGCTCACTCCAACGAGGCCGCCGTACAACATCTTAGTACGGTGAACAAGCCTCGAGCCGTGAACAAGAGGAGGACCGTGGGACGACCAGTGAACGGCTCTTGGCACCCTGGAGTGCAGAGGGTGAAATTCTGTCCTTCTTCCTGTCAACCTTCTCCTCCAAGATCCCACACCTTCTGAACCTCCGATGTCGGACGGTCTCAAGCTCTCGCTCACCCTCCTCCCCACCACTGCGGGTGTCAAGGCATGCTACCCTGTCAGTCACTTTGAAGTGCCGATTTGGAATTCTGTTCTTGGAGTTTAGTGCTGCGGGAAACCAGATCCTAGGCGTGTTATTCATTTACCTTCCTGTCAAGACCACGAGGGGATACCAAGCTTAGGCGAATTTTGGTCGTACGACCAGATTACTGACTCTCAGTTTAGTCGTTGATGACGGTGTACATGATGCTGACCGCTTACCCGTGTCTTTTAGGAGCTCAAAGACGTGGTAGATGAAGAGCAAGAAACAAGCTCGTGGCGATAATCTATCCATCTACTCGCCCACATCTCAGCTCTCTTCCCACCCGTGCCATCAGATCTCTCCATACAATCACAATCACACACGCCTTTCTGGACGTCAGTTGTCGACGTCTCCCCGCACACCACGACTTCGTCTAGACTTCGGAATCAGCAATCAAGAATCAGATCCCTCCCCGCACGGATTCCCAGTCGCCTCGCAGGGCAAAGTCCCCATCAGAGATCACGCCTCGCTGCTGCCTCTTCCTCGACATCACAATACTACCATCGGTCAATCGACTTTCCCGACGTCATTCACGCCCAACCGTTGTCCTCGTTCACGACTCGGACTGACCTGGCCTTGCGACACGCAAGATTGTTTCGGACGTCTCGGATACCGCACGCACGCATGGTGCCCAGAACCCAGCTGCGGAACCCCAGTGCAAATTTTACATAACGTGAAGGGACTCACGGGGCGCACTCACCACGACTCTACCCGCGACGCTCGACATTCAGTTCTCCCAGTCCCCACGACGAAGGCCCAGAGTGCTGTACGTTCACCACGTTGTCACCCGCGACACTCACCATTCACCAGCACGCGTACGCTTGGAAAACAAGGCTGGCTCAAAGCCACGCGACGTCTGTCTTCCTCAGGGTCAACCAGGTCACCAGCCCAGCTCAGCCAGGCAACATTCCAATTGACAGAACCCTCTTCAATTACGGCGAAGGCGCAAAGCAAGGCCAATCGATCGCGCCAACGGATTCGAAAAAGTCAATCACCGGACGTTCCTCGCCTTTCCTCGACTTGAAACGACGCGTTGCCTTCACGACGACGCTCCTCCGGCGAGCAGCGAGCTCATGTGGTCTGAGCGGAAGGACACAGGGCTCGGTCGTCTGACCACGCTGGCCCCGCTCCTTGATCACCGATCCGAGGACCGAGGAACCTTTCGCTATGATAGCCTCGTATCGTTATCGTTCCACCTGGCACCCACCATAGGCGTTGCTGGCGACCGACGCATGCATATGATAATGAAATCGATCGTCAACTTAATTCAATTCATCTTGTGTTTCTTCGCAATTCAGCACTGAACGAACGTCATCGACTGTCCTCGGGCTCAGCTGACCACGTCAGTGGTCAGACGAGCATCCTTAGCGTCCTCCAGCTGCAACGGACCCGAGCTTCAATAATTGTAAAGTTCGGTTCGGTTCCGCAAAGACGTCTGTCTCATTCAATCAAGCAGACGATGACGAAGGATCGTATATACAGAAACTCAGAAGAAAAGGCTACGTATCAACTATCATACACGGGGTGGTCGTTCTTAGATCTTAAGCAGAAAGAAATCAGCATCGGCATTTTGGCATCTCTGTCGTCGTCGCAAGGAAGAGCAGGAAATGAGGATGGCAAGTATGAATACACGAGTTTGAGAAAGGGGTCTCAGGATCTCAGGGGAAACGCAAGCAGTAGATGAGGAAAAGATGAGGAGGGAATCGCTGTCGCTGAAGAAAAAGCAAGAAAGAGAAGTAAACGGATTCGATACTTTGGTACAAACTTTTCGCGGCGGATGTGGGTGTGGGTGTGGACAAGGGTAACAATCACGGGGTAAGAGGTAAGAGATCAAAAGCAAAAAAGTGAAGTGACGATCGTTCGGAAGGGGTACGTCGCATTATACGGGGTGTGTCGTTGTTGTTGATGAGTGAGTGCAGGGAAGCATATGATGATAGAGGCGAGAGCACAATCGAGAGAGATGAAGCGTGAGGAGACGATGGAGAGAACAAGACAAGCGGAGGGACGGTTATCCATGAGGCCTGAAGAGGAGCGAATAGATGGATAGGAATAGAGATATGAGGCTCGAGGCTCGAGGCGGAGGGCCGAGGAGAGGGTGTGGTTCGTGTCTCGGTGGTACGGGTGAGTGAGTGTTCGGAGGGACGCGGGAGCCCGTCAAGAACGGCGGGCGGAGGCGGGGTGTCGCACAGAAACATCTGTGGGCTCGGGCGGGCGATAGTGTTGCAAGGGTGTTGGTGGTGGTGTTTTTACGCTGGACGTTCCCCAGCGAAGTCGTCTCAAAGAGGGATCACGACATCTCCATCCCCACCTCCTCCTTCACCTTCACCTTCACTTCCTCCCTCCCCCTGCCCTCGCGCTTCCGTCCCCTCTCCCTCTCGTCCTCCAACCCGTCCTCATCATCATCCTCCCCACCACTCCCACTCCCACTCGGGCTTAGAGAGACACTCATACTCATCATCGTCCCCGGCCTCTCCATATCCTCATCCTCCCCATTCCCCGCACCGACAGCAGAACGCGTGAAATGCTTCGTAGGCACAGCAGTACCCGGGTCCTCCTCCATATCCATCTCCTCCACGCTCTCCAGCTCGAACCCGCTCCCAAAGCGCTTCGTCGTGCTCTGGGATCGTTTCCTTCCCAACGTCCCTGTGCCCGAACCCGAGCCGATTGGGGGGAGGGAGGACAAGTCGACTTCGTCGTGCAGGACGAGGCCGTTTGCGCCTTCCGAGATGAGCTCGGAGGAAGAGGTGGACGAGGTGGGGGTGACGGAGGAGTGTTGCGCGGGTGGGGTGGGGATCCCGCCGGAACGGTAGGTTTGGAGTTGTTGTTCGAGGTCGCGGTTGCGCGAAGCTTGCGCGGTGACGAGTTGTTGGAGGTACCTATGCACGCACGCATACAATCATCAGCTACCATCTTCCACGAAAGCACGAAGTCGCTCACCGAATGTACTCAACACTCTTCCTCAAAATCATCCCCTTATTCGCCTTAACACCCGCCCCCTCCTTCCCATCATCCTTCTCCCCCTTCTCCCCCATGTCTCCCTTCCCCTTACCCCCCTTCCCATTCCCTTCTTTACCACTACTCAACTCCTTAACATCCTCCTCATCAAACATGCCCCCACCACTCGGACTCGTCGGGCTCATCAACGCCCCATCCTCATTAGCATTGGAAGTAGAGGAGGTGGAAGGGGCACCGGTAGCAGGGTCCAAGAGGCATTCGGGGATGAGCGTGGCGAGCTCGCTGATCTTCTCGTTGATGTTGTCCCGCCGCCGCCGTTCGACGGCGTTGTGGGATTCGCGCCGGCGTCGGCGTTTCTCGTTCGCGAGCATCGCTCTGTCAATGCGTGGGTTGCGTTCATTGTTTTCGTTTGAGGGTGAGGTTGAAGGGCGGATGAAGCAAGAAAAGGGGCAGAAGAAGCAGGCGAGGTCAGCGTTCGGTACCGAAGATCCACAATCCAGAACACAGAAGACGGAAGGTGCATAACAGGCAGAATACCCGCCAGTCCGCCCGAAGAGAAGGGCGGAAGGGGCGGGCGGACGGACCAAATCGGGTCAAGGGCGACGAGAGGAACACAAACACGATCGGCAGAAGAAATGTCGTGAGCGGCTTTCCCCGATCACTCGTATGTTGTTGGTATCCGCGCGTTACCACCAACCACACTCTACATTCAACTCTACCAGGACACCCCATGCACAACATACACGTTCTTTCCTCTTATCTCACCCCCTCGTCGCGAACGCAGCAAACACAAAGAGAAGAAGAAGGATAGCAAGACACTCACTGCTTCGTCGCCATATCGCTCGGCGGACTCTCGCCCTTCATGCTCACCGTCGTCACATGCCCGTTGAGGGGCGGCATGCCCAGCAACCCGTTCACGTCCTTCGGGGACACGCCCAGTGGGTTCGTGAACCCTGAGAAGCCGCCTGTTCGGTGAGGTTAGGTGAGTGTCTCGTCGTTTTCTTAGGCAAGGTGGGGATGGGGAGGGAAGGGGGATGGGAGGCGAGAGAGGGATGGGAGGCGAGAGAGGGATGGGAGGCGAGAGAGGGAGAGAGTAGGAAAGGCGGAGCACGTACCATGCACACTCTCCGGCGTCGGCAAACTAAACTCCCCCTGGCTCCCATTCCCCTGCCCATGTCCATGCCCAGGGATGAACCACCCATTCGTATGCAAACTCAACGGACTCGCCGGGCCCCTCCCCCCATTGCCCCCAA
>RWJN01000567.1:0-11658 GCA_004332605.1 Steccherinum ochraceum
ACATTATTTCATTCAGATAAAATATCGGATTGCTGGTAGTGTATCTGGCACCGGAAAAGGCATGATGCGGTTCTATGAATGGTGCAGAAAGGCCACAACTGCGTGAAATAGGAGATGCGACACTCGTGAGGGAAAGGGAAGATGGAAAGCGGGAGAGCAAGAGAGCAAGAGAGCAATGGCCAAACGTGCACGTGGTGGGCATGCAAGCGAGCAAGGGCCGTTCTCGACCATCTGAGCGCTCGTGGCACTTGGAGATTGCATTGTCCCTCTCGTGCTTCGTCTTCATGACACTTGCTTTTGTCTTATCGCCGTATAATTGAGGAAATCTCTACGGTAAGATGTCGTTCACTTGAATGCGCGGAGGAGATGATCGCCTAAGCTTTCTTGCATCTCGATAGGCTCTCATTGGCTTGCATCCAGATGAAACCAACATCCAGCTACATGGTTTCTATCCAAGAGGTCGAGGTAAGCATTCTTTCGGATTCAAGAAGTTGCCACTTACACACAACGTTTTTGGGGGTGCGCGGTGAATGAAGCTGTGTTGATACTGAATTTTGCTCTCTCATGCCGCGTTCTCTGTAGACTGACAAAATAGTAAGCTTGGGGCATCGGCGACGACGACTACTTGTGACTTATAAAACAGTCTAAATGCATACCAAGCTCCGCAGAACTTCGGAATAACAATCAGCGAATCATCGCATAAGAACAGGTAGTTGCGCAAGTGAGTCCTATCCAATAAATTTCAACTCACGTCGTGATTACACAGGACACGCGAAACGAGTCTGCTACTGTGTCCACATCCTCAATAACGTTACGTTCCTACGAATTTATCCTACGAGCTTATTGATTAGGTTCTCGAGCTCTGACTATTCAGCCCTCGAGTGGAAGTCTATCGTCATAATTGTGAGTTTAGGGTGTTTTATTCTGCAGTTGTGAACGTACCGAGCTTGTACCTGCATCAACAGCCCGAATAAGCGACTTGTGAAGCAACATCTACTGCATGCAGCATCGCGTCGTTGCGATGACGTTGATGTCGTGTCTTTGCGAACACTCTCGCCGAAACGAAGCTTCCGTGTCTTTGACAGGGTATGGAGTCTATGGACCGTACATTGCGGATTTCGGATACGTAGGGGCATGGCCCGACGCCTGACGATTGTGCGAGCATATCGTCGTTGTACCTTTCAATCCACTGACCAGGTCTGATCTTGAAATTGCTAGCAGGTTTGAGGCGTGTATCATTGACAGTTGGAAGGAGTCAATGGTGCGGGGATGTGACTCCTGCGACCTGTCACAGTCAGATATTTCGACCGCTTTATTGTGGACAGCGAGCTCACGTTTACATCCGGTATCATCATTTCAGTCCGATGCTCCAAATTCCATCCATCCATGCGAGTGATATGCGATAGTTCCGTCCACAGGAGCTACTGGCAAATGCAGGGGTCAAAGCGCGTCCCGATCGCCAGCCAAAACTTTCCGAGGCGCATTGATGTGTGGTTGAATTGAGGGGGAGGACAAGAAGTTGAGCCAGGGTGCCAGTGTCTGCAGAGTCTGGAACTCTAGTATGGGGTGCCGCTGGTGAGCTTGCAGAGGAGACAAGGTCGAGGGACGGACTCAGGACAGGCTCATCGGAATAAAGGCGAAGAATCGTGACACACTGGAGGGCGCTTGCGATTTGTGTGGTGAGAACAACAGACGAATGTGGACGAGCAGACTCCTTCCTGGACGTCCACTTCTCAACCAACGTTTTGAACGTTGACTGGTGACCACCAGCTACTGGTCACCGGCCACCAGTCAACCGAGAGCGATATTGGCGATGTTGATTCCGGAGGGATGATTAGCTCAAGTAAGCAGTCCTGAGACTTCCGAAATTCGCATACAAACAGATTGGATAGACTCTCAGATAGACGTGAATGAATGTGTGCGCAACCGTGTGAATTGCCGTCGGTATACGAGAAAACAACAGAGAACATGATAGATGACAACATACTGTAAACCTAAGCATCAACCACGATACGAATATACTTGCTACAGAGAGTATTGCATGGTGTGAAATCCTCGATGCTATACTACTTCCTTTCCGATGCATCATGCCCTAGAGATCCAACCACATTCCATCGTTTGCCTTATGGCTATAACGACTCGATTTCACCTTCCGAGCTGTACTCGTCGTCAACACTTTCATCTAAGCCGCACTCATCGTCGCTGTCTTCCTTCGAGTTGGACTCGCCGTGTTCGTCGTCATCCGAGTATAATTCGTCTTCGTCTTCGTCTTCGTCGTCTTCATCGCCTTCGTCCTCGTCTTCGTCCGAGTATAATTCATCGTCTTCTTCTGATTCGTTGCTGCCTTCATCTTCATCGTCCGTGTCCCCCATGCCAGTCTCGCTGCCACAAGAACTAGACACTTCTCCGCTTGAAGAGGTGTCACTCGGGCCGTCTTCCTCTGTGTCACTGCCAACGTCCTCTGAAGGCTCCGACTCAGCATCCGAATCTTCAGTGATCTCCTCGCTGTCGCTGTCCTCTGCCTGATCGTCCGAGAACTTGTCGTCGGGAGCGACCGTGCGGCACCAGGAGCAATCGCAAAGAGAGCCCTTCCCAATGGTGACCATCATCCTCGCGAACAGGCCATCTTCATTCTCGGGGCCGTCGGTGAGCTCGAGGGGCCTGTTAGGGTCTCCGGTATTCGCGAAGAAGTGTCGTGCGGACCAGGAGAAGTGTTTACGAAGAGGCAGAGCATAGTTCTGGATAAGATCGGCGTACACAGGATCGCTGTGTTCAAAGACGGTCTTCGTGATTAAGTCGTTATCCTCCTCGTTGTCGCGGTACATGCTGTCCGACAGGTACAGCGCCTTCTCGCGGCCAATATCGATATCTTCTCCTGTGAACCACGGGAGAGCATCGTAGTTGAGGGTGCCATATTCAGGGCGGTGGCAAGCGAGGAAAACCGTGAGGACGTTGTAGAGTCCTTCCAAGTCTTGCCTGTACGCGGCCGCACGGGGCTTGTCCGAGTATTGCTCGGCAGAAATGTAAGCTCCAGTACCGGACCGACCGTACTTGACCATCTCCACATGTTCGCCTGCAGCAATCCTGGCACGCAATGCCGCCTCCTGAGCGAGAGAGGCTTCGATGTCCTTGCGATCATGGGCCAAATCGAAGTCGGTCAATTTTCCGACAACTCTGCCACATGGAAGGCGCTCAAACATGATATTTCCAGGAGAGAGATCTCCGTGGAGAACCTTCGCAACTATCCACAACCAATGATGTCCTAATCCAACGAGGCATTAGCTCATGCACTGAAACTGGCGAAGAATGATATACACTTACCGAAAGCAACATCTATCCAAACCTTCTTCAATTCTAGAGGCCCCCGGACTTTGACCATAGGTAGGTACGCAGGCATGATTATTGCGCGCCACATTAGAGGCTTCGTATCCTTGGCGCGACCAAAATAAGAACGGGGCATATCAAGTTCGTTGATTGTAGCATGCACCGAGCATACCAATTCGGCGATAAACTCCAAAGCTTTCGGCTTCCTGTCCGCCAGGCGTTTTCTAACAAGCCGAAGCCGCTGGTCCTCGAACTTCCGCTCGGATTCCCTCCAAAAGCCCGCTTTCATGACTATCTTGCCGGGGCGATGTCCATGAGGGTTGGTCTCGCCACTGGGTTGAACATCTTCGGTAATAGGCATGCAGACGGTGCGCCTGCCGGGCGCTTGGCAGGCACTGAAAAACTGCCGTCTGCTGTCCACCGAGAATCTCCAAGGGCCTGTGCGACAGCCAGCATGATCCAGTGCTGAGGAAAACTCGATCCGTGCGGTAGGGTGGTCGATGGGCGACGTGCGAGGTGGAAAGTGGAGGAAGGGTATGTACCCAAGGGCAGTCGAACTCGCGTTGAGGATAGCGGCAATCGCGAGGACCAGCAATTCGGGCTTCTCTACCAGGTTGAACGACTCCGTGGTCTCGACACCGTTGTGGTCGGCGTGATAGAATATCACCTCGAGACCGTCAACTTGAATGCCTGTGGCGAAAAGTCGAACATTTCTACACAGCATCCATGAGAGATGGCTGGCCGCAATCTTTTCATCCGCTCTAAGAATCGGTAGAAGTGATGGCCAAAGCCCTCTGGGAGAAGGCGCTACAGCTGTCTTCAAGGACAGTGTTGGTTGGAGAGGGTACGGCCCAGATCGTACCGACCTGTCGGGGACGACATTCGAAGATTTGTACGCGCTCCAAAGCGAGTCATCACGAGATTGCTGCGACTATCGAGGCAAAGCGTCAGCGAGTGTGAAGGAGACATAGTATGGTCACGTACTTGTTTGAGGTCATCGATGTTGACCCGCAAATCCTTATATACAACTCCATCCTGAATCTCCACCTGGGATCTGCCAACTTGTATGAAGGAACAGACGTCGGGCCAAGCAGCGTTGGCGAAAGGGCTCAAGACAATGCTTGGCTTGTCACCGTCGGCATGCTGCCGATGAAACTTAACGGAGGGCATCCTGCCAGCTTCTCTGACGAGCTGCTTCTCAATCACGGCCACGATTCCCAGCACTGTATTGACTCTGAGAGTGTGATTGGGCGAGTAGAGATGTTTGATGAGCCAGCCAGGAATGGTGACGGTCCCGCCGTTGGAAACTTCAATCGTCTCGAAGGAGCAGCCCCATGTATTTGCGCAAAAATCGATCGGGTCAACATCACGCCGAATCTTGCCTCGATAGTCTTCGCTCAGACAGCCGGGTTCGGAGGACTGAGGAGGGGGACCGAAGACAGCTGGAGTGACGAGAGCAAACGGAGCCTTTGAGGGTGGAAGGGCGGCCCCAGGGTCTAGTGCCGGATGTGGCATAGCGAAAATAGGTGTAAAGGGGGAATTGCGCTTTGTGGGAAGCTAAGAAAACAATAGAAGGAGACTGCGAGGTGTTGAGCTATAGAGCAGAGTGAAAGAGCCGTGGTGAGCGACGAAGGCCAACAGGCCGGCGCGAAACAGTGCACGTGGCAGTAATCTAAGCGAGAGCGCCGAATCGATATCCTGATGTCTTCGTCCATTGTTCCAGTGTTCAACGTTCAACGTTCAATCTTCCGGTATGGTATATCCTCTTGTTCACAGTACGGCCGACACCACTGCCATGCCGTGAGTAGTTGAAGATACGAGACCGCCGCCGCTAGCGGCTTTGGGCGTCCGGTATGCGTGGTGCGCTTCTCCAACCTGGGTAATGGCCAATGCAAATCGCAAGCCTTCCAGGCATCTGACAAGAACCGGTGAGCATCACAGAATCGGTCGACACAGACAACCTGAACTTACGAGAAGCTTTCCCCCGTACACAGCGGCAAATCGGAGGGTTAACGCTCTTTGCTGTCGCGCTGCGTCCTTATACGGTCTGATCATCTGACATTCCGAATGCGCTTCGAAAGACTATGAGACAGATTTACGCCAGTTTTCAAAGTCATGGACTTACCACAGGTTCCAGTGAAGTCAGATCTCCGGAAGTGCAAACTTCATTATACCCTCGCGATCAAAATGTCACGGAGTAATCCTGAACTTGCTGTCTAGCGATCCGACAGGCAACCACTCGTCAACTGTACGTCGCCATAGATCGAATACAGACAGCTTCGACTGATCCTATATGTCTCGTAGTAGAACGCGCAAAGCGGTCGGGATATCATGTCAATGATCTGCACAGGCTGAGAACCTGTGACTGCCATTGACATGATTGGAGCCACTTCCCCGAGCTCAAGCCACGCGAGCAAGGACCAGAAGTCTACACTATAGCCTGATGTAGTTCGAGATCGGTATGCAAATTTCTGTTTGTAGAGCCATGATAGTACTGACCGTGTCTCGTTTGCAGTTCTGCTGACAGGATCATGGGGACTCTGTCGATGCCGAAAGCACAGGTTGCGCTTTGCACAAGCCGAAGAACGTCTATAGTCAGACTCTCAGTAGCTTGCATTGGAATTGGAATACCGGACAATTCCTGCTCACCGGGAAAGCATAGGGCACCATCATGGTACACTGCACGCTTTCAGGTGGGTGGACCCAAACGCAGGAGGGTACGCAAAACCTAGCCAGTCCTGCAAAACTCAAGCTCGGACTTCAATCGAGGCATCCCAATAAACCTAGGACACAACATCCATAGAACCTGTCATGTACAGGTACAATACAATCAGGTATCATACCTACCTGCAGTCAAATGTACGGAAGTTGCTCACAATTCTCCTGAATCTCATTCCAGCCATTTCTCGTATCCCTCACTACGCTTTGCGGTACCCCTTCACTTCTGCGAAAGTCCATGCGGGGCAACACCGAAAGCGATGAGAGGCAAAGGTCAAAGCGCATCCCGGTCACCAGCCGAAACGCCTCAGGGCAAGCGTGCGCTTTGATTCTTGGAGCATGGCGGCGCAATCTGTAGGTCCTCTTTGCTGTATCGTATCTGGTCGAAGCTCACGGCGTGTAGAAGGGGTTGCAGGAGAGTATTTGGAGGGTACAAAAGATCATTGGCAATGGGCGGGCAAGAGGTCCGCGAAAGATAGAGAAACTGAGTAGGCGCTCGAGATTCCTGCATGCTGTGAGCGGGGCTGCGACGGACCTCAATTTGGGCGAACTTTAAATTATGGTAGGCTCCCGCCCAGACGTCCCCTTCTCTTCTTAACCTTCCGCAGGTACTTGCAGCCTTTCGTGGATGCAAGTTTCAGCCATAATACCATCTTGAGTGCAGTTACCGGTCGAGCCTATTGACGGAACACGATTGAAGTTGGCACCCTCACGTTCATGACAGCGGCGAGCAATTAGGATTGAGAAAGCAGGTAAGAAAGCGACTACTAATGAAACAGTACGACAACGTATGGCTACAGCGACAATAGATGAACACCTCAAAGTTCAAACAACGACTGAAGAAGAACGACAGAAGGGGCAGGTCATGTCCGTAAAGCATCCATCATACTCATCGGCGGTACCTCCACCATCTCCATATCATCGTCATCCGACTCGTCCTCCTCCGCTTGGGCAACCACGGGAGCTGTGGGAGCGACCGTTGGAGCAGGTGTCGGACTAGAGGAGCTTTGGGCCGGACTGCTGAAGTCGGGAAACTGGTTGATGTCCAAGAACATGTGGGCACCGGCTGCAGCGAAGATAGGTGGCGGTGGTTGTGGTGGACGAGGAGACTGAACTGTTTCTGACTGCACTGGCTGCGGAGGCTGAACTTGATAGGCTGATTGGACTTGTTGATAAGAAGGTGTCGTCGCGACGGTTGGCGCGGCAGGTGGTGGGAGTGGTAGCGGGAAAACGTGAGGAGCTGGCTGGTGAACAGGCTGAAGTTGCCCCTGCGGCTCAGGTGGATCCTCCTCCTCCTCGTCATCCAACTCAGCGATCTCCGAAAGTTGCGCTGCGAGGAGGGCGAGCTGTGCTTGTAGCGCAGCCCGCTCTTCACTCGTCAGAGCACCACGACTAGGTTCGGCAGTCACGCCAGCTCCTGTGAGAGCAGAAAAGTCGAATGTAGCGTCTCCCGATGCAGTTGCCCCGCTGGCGGACGCCTGCAAGGATCCAAAATTGATGGCCTGCAGAATATGCTGCGCAGCCTCCCATGCATCTCCACCGTCGTCGTCGGCATCCATACCGTCACTGGTGTCTTTTGACTTGTCTGCTCCACTCGTACTCGAGGTGGTCGCAGCAGTTGTCGATGCTGCCAGCTGGGATGGTGGTGCGCCGTATGCTGGATACCCATACGGCTGCTGGTTCGGGTGTCCGTAGAAAGCTGCATATGGTGTCGTTTGACTGGTCGATGCAGTGGCTGCAGACTGTGGCCCAGGAGAAGCAGAAGCCCCTTGTCGTGACAGAGGTGCATGCGTGAATGGAGATGTGGGCTGTGGTGGATGACTTTGCGCGTATGCTGTTTGTGCGAGTGTCTGCGGACGACGCGTAGTACGCTTCGACGTCTGACAGGACAATCAATATACAACAACTTGAGCGTAAATCGGAAATACTCACCGCGCCCCCTTCCCAATTCGGGTTCAATCTATACCTGCCGCTCGGTCTCTTCTCAAACCGACCTCTCCGAAACGCCTTCTGCAGCGCCTGACTCGCCGACGGCCTAAAATTCGTCTGCACGGGGTACCTCGACTCCATCCACAAGAAAATATCCTTCGGTGCTATTCCCTCCGGGTCCGCCATATCCATCAATGCCTCCACCAGCATATCCTCATAACTCGGCAAATCGTCCCCCGACTGTCCTCCGTTTTGCTGTGCTTGTGGAGGTTGTGCGACATGTGGATGAACGGGACGTGGAGGATACAGTTGGGCGTGATGAGCGGCGGTGGCGGGGTGATGAGGTGCTGGGGGAGGAGGATAGCCGGGCTGACCAGGATATGGAGGATAACCAGGATAAGGCGTCCATCCTGGTGGTGGACCATAGTAAGGTGCTTGAGTGTATGGTGATTGGCCTGGATAGCCATAAGCGGGGTAAGGGTATGGTGGATACGGAGGGTGGGCGGGGTCAGGAGGATGAGGGGCGGAAGTCGTGGTCGCAGGTTGGGGGGTTGAGGTGGCTGCTGGTGCGTTTTGAGGTTGTGCTGGCTGGGTCTCCGCTGAGGTCGAGGCTGCTGGCGAAGCAGAATCTGCAGTGGGTGTTGGAACGGGAGTCGCAGACATCGGTGCCGGTGCTGGTATAGATGCAGAGACTGCTGTCGGGGTAGACTCTGGTGCTTCAGTTGGAGTTTCTGCAGGAACTGGCTGTGGTCGGAGCGTGTCCGACGCGGGAGGTTCAGAAGGATTTTCGGTGGTCGTAGGTGGTACCTCTTCTGCAGGAGGCGCAACAGACGGCGCCCTTGAAGCTTGCACAGAATCAAGGACGTCCTTCAGTGATAACATTGGCTCGCCATTGGTCCCAGGAGGATGAACCTGCTGTGAAGGAGGCTCCGTGATCTGCAACGGAACGTCGCCATTTTCTGGAGGATGGTTGGTGGCCGAAGACGGTGTTTGCGGGCGCGTGTCCTTAAGAGATGCGATAGCAGCGTTGAGATCTATCGGCCACACTGAATGTTTGACATGCAGCGGGACATGTGCCTCGAACGTAAGACATATTTCGATGATCTGGGTAGGCGGGAGGAGGGACAAGTAGGTTCTTCGCAAGTCTCCGGCGGTATCGTTCGTAGGAGAGACGTCTGCGTGTGAGCAATGAGCACAGGTAATGAGAGGTCAAGAACGATGTATTCGAGTAATACCTGAGCTCTTGTCGGGAGGAAGAGGCGGGGATGTCTGTACGGAGCTCGCGGGGAGCATCGTGGACTCGGGTCGGGGGCAGCTGTACAGTGGCTGCATAGTTTTTCGCTTCAAGATTATCAGCCACCCGCCTAGGCGTCTGCCACACGTGACCATCCTCGCCAAACCGCCGGGCCTTCGACACTGCCAGCACAATGGCCGCCTGCGACATGAGCAGTGAGGAGAACTTGAAGTTGTTTAGCTGTCAAGCAAGTTCGTTGTGAGAGGAATTCCATGTGTGCTGGCCAAAGCATTCAGCTGAGAAGGATTCAGATCATCGAGCATTTGAATAACAGTATACGACGACAATCGTGCGTCCTCGTCCACACGAGAACGGCATCATCACGACGACATTATTACAGTAGTTCAATTGAGCTAGAAACCAATGAATGACCAGCTTCCCGCTACCCTCAAACAGCATCACCCTGCTTGTTCGGGACCGCCCATTCCGAGTGTATCTCTGGAACTAGGTCGCACATTCGTCGGACACACATGAGGCGGTCGCCACCATGGGGGTGCTCGTCTAAAAGTTTGCCCTTGTTGAGGAGTATGTTCCACGGAGAAACGTCTGTTATACAGGGGTAAGAGCTGGTGTTGCATCCGTTGACCGTAAACGCATATCGGGCGTGGTTAACGATGCGATTTGAATCGCGCTGCCCTGATGGCGCGGGAATCACTTCTGACTTGGTTACTCCCAGATTCGCCGTCACAGCGATATACGGCCGACCATCCTCCTTGGAAAAGAGGTTGATCCCATCTTGACGAGTAGACGCAATGTCGACGTAGGGGTTGGCCGCGTGGATGGTATTCTTGATTTGGAAGGCCAGCGCAGAAACATTGGAAGCATCCAGTTTCCCGTTGCCATTGAGGAGAATAGGAATGATGATGTCGATGTCCTTCTGACCATCGCAACACTGGTATGCGAACCCGCGAACAAGGGCTGGCCACATCGACTGATCCTTGACGACCTCCGGACTGCCAGCACGCATGAAATGCGTAAAGCGGACTTTCGCATCCTTGAACCTCTCCCGAAGAGACAAGCGATCTTCGAATGGAAGATGATGTTGATTGGAAGGGACTGAGTCAAGGACTTTATCCGCATTGGAAGACCCCAAAAGGGCGATCAAAAACGTGATGAGCATGATCGGGCGGTCGCATTGTATAATGGGATCGCATGGAGCGTTCTCCATCTTGACCGCCCTATCATAGGCGCAAGTCAAGAGTAAACGCATCGCCAGCTCCCCATTCGGTCCTTTGTTGAAAGTGCCCGAGGCGAGGGTGCTGTTGATCACCCGTGCCCAATACGAGGCGTCTTTCGGTAAGTCGTCTTCCTTGAGCATGATGCGTGCAGCTGCTTCGGCGATTATCGGCTCTGACCCGTACCCGGTACGCATGTATTCTCGGTGTTGTGGGACGGAGAGAACAAGACGCCCGGAACCAAGAGGCAGCAGATCGCCTATCGGCGCACGTAGATCAGAAGCAGGGGGGTCCCCTCCCCCTCCCCCCAAAAAAGGAATAGCGGCTGATGGCGGCATGCTGGCTGACGCCGCTTGAGTGGACGCTTTGACGAGCGGAGTTTCAACCACTTCTGCTCGTCCTACACAACTTCGTGTCCTGGTAAGCAATCCCTGCAGGCTACTTTCGTTCGGAAGCTCACGAGACTCTTTTGTACTACAGACGATATGTCTGCTCGAGTGAATCTGACGACGTCTCTTCCATTAGTCTCCAATTCGATGATGGCAAAGGCCGCTCATCGTTCTCTCTCTCGCTGAGGCCACTGTCCCGCCGCTTTACTAGGACATGGCCATATCCCTGCTGTAACGTCGCATATCGTCAATGAAGGACGATGAACTTATCGCCGTAAGCATGGTCATCATGTGTGACCCGAGGGTTCAACGATATGGAACTCATGGTGTACGAGGATGCGAAGAAACCTCTTTCTGCAAAGATTGCATGCGATGGGCCATCTCTTTGCGCTGTGCATCATCTCGTACTTTCCGCTAAGTGTCGTCCACTCAATCTTATCCATGTACTAGCAGACTCCGCCCGCACTGCAGATTCAAACGATCACGGATGGCTGAGGTGCATCAGTTGGGCACGAAGATTGGCCCTGGTCGGGACATCTTCTCGTCCACCGGTGCATCACTCACAACGTCGTCTGTAGCTGGACCTTCCATAGACTTGAACCTGGCTGCTTTTTCCGTGTCGGTGCTGGGATCGCTGCAAATACTCGCTGATCCAGACTCCCGTCTGACCTTACAGTAAGACTCGGATTTGGAGCAGAGACAGCTCTCTCCGTGTTACTCGCGTGCCAGCGTTGGTTCAATCTAATGGATTTCCTGAGGTGATGTCTTCACACTACCAGCAATCCAAAATTTTATTTGAATAAAATAATGTATAAAACCTGTTAGAAAA
>RWJN01000568.1:0-20108 GCA_004332605.1 Steccherinum ochraceum
CAGGTGAGGGAGTTGCTGGGGATGATGAAGGCGACGCTGGGGACATTGTGAGTGGCATTCTTTTCGTCTGTGGTTCGTGGTTGGATGTTATTGACGTGGTGGTAGGGGATCAACGTTCCAGACGCTCAATGAACAATCTGCGAAGGTGACTACGCTTGGGCCGACCATGGTGCGTTCTGTCCACACAAAGATACTTCTACAAAATCTGAACTGGGAAGTGGCGATGATAGCAACACGCTGCAACGCAAATCCAGAGCCTGCGCCACCAGATTCGGAAACAAGATAGGAAACAGGAAGTACGGATGCAAGAAGTGCGCACGCTGATCCAGGAGCAGCTGAAAGAGCAGATCGTGAAAGACATGCAGTACGCATTTCAACCTCCCTCTTCCCACTACCCTTCATATCTCCTCTTGATGCTCTTCCTCCTTCATCTTTTCTCTTGTTGGAATTGAGCGTGTGCTGACATTGTGCCATTGAAGGTCATTCATAGACGAAAAGATCAAAGAAGAGATCGCCATCCAAGTCCAATACCAAGTTGAGGCGCAGCTGAAGGACCATGTCCCCGTCCCGCTCACAGAGCAAATCGTCGGGTCGAGGAACCAGATCATCGAAGTGAGGCATGCGCTGATGAATTCGTGAGTCCTCTCGCTTCCCTTCCGGAATGAAATGGGACTGACTTGTTGGTTGATGCTGTAGGGAAGCGCGCCGAGCCAACTCGAACTTACGCACAGACGACTTGAACGACCATCTCGCGGTCGTGCTGAAACCAGACGGGACGCGGAGCGACCTGTACCCGGCGAACTTGAACGCGCTATTTGCGTATACGCGTACGACATTCTTTCTTCCTTGTCTTCTTTCCAGTACTGACTATTCGATGTGCGATGTTGATAGCGGTGTTGTTAAGGGCCCTCTTGCGAGATCACGGGCTGCAAGAAAGCCCAACGCGAGAAAAGAACTTGAATCGGTTCATGGCGCACATCGGTGAGGGATCGTCCTGAAGCGGGACGTGGTAACTGTGCTGATGACCTGCTTGACCAGGCATTACGTTCCAGATCGTCCCTGTATCCGCAAACGACGAGGAGGGCGCACTCATGCCTTAGGAGAGGGTTTACCGACTTTGCAAGAGGGCGTTGTTGGGAAATTCGTAGGAGTAGAGTACAATATGTACAGCACTGTTTGTACACGACACTGGCAGTCGTTTGACCTACTATGATCGGGGGCTAAAATCAATACACACAACAGCTGTAGAGTGTATTAGATATTTGCAGGACTTGAAGAGTGTGTTTGGTGGGGCATTACACTCACATCGTAAATCAGGTTCCCACTCCGTGACGAGATCCTCATCCTCGTCGAACCAATCATCCTCATCCTCATCGTTGTCTTCGACCAACACCTCGTTTGCTGTCGCAGGGTAGTCTCCTGGGATGATCAGCGGGTCTTCTTCTTCGTCCATCGCCAGCTGCTGCACTGCCACGTCTTCGGCACCACCATCAGCCTCAACACCAGCACTCTGAATTCCGTTTCCGTCCCTTGCCTCTTCGCCACCCTCATTCCCATCGCCATCTTCTCCCACCCTCCCGCTGTCCTCAGGCGCACACTCCGGATGATACGCCAGGAACAGCTTCGACTCCGTCATCTGCAAACACGTCACTTGATCCAGCGCGGAGTAGTTGTCGAGCGAGTGGACTTTGCATGCGGCTAATGCGAGAGACGCGACTGGAAGCGGGTCCGGGTCTGGGCTTGGGTTTGTGTTTGTGAGCGTAGATGTGAAGGTGGAGATTGTATCTGTGTTTGTGGAGGAGGAGGTGGAGGTTGTAGAGGTTGCGTTTGGAGTAGAGGTTGTGTCTGTGATGGGCAAGATTGGAGGGAGAATGGATGAGAGGGAATGGGAAGAAAGGAGACGGGGTGGAGGGGAATGCGAGGGAAGGAGATGCGACGTGAGATGGGGGCTGTGGTGCAGAACGTTGAGGGTGAATACGAATACGCCTGCGGTCTGGTTCATACAGGATGTCAGAAGTCACATTTTACATTTGAGGGGAACAGAGCAGAGGGAAGAGAAGAGGTGGACGGACCGTTACGACTGCTGCTCGCCCATGATCGACAGCCATGTAGATCGCTCTGACCTGAGGAACGGACATCTGTGAGTGTCGAATATTGACGTTAATGGCGAAGTCAGATAGAGGTCGTTTGCCCAGAATTGCGCTGGGGTAGTCGTGGATGATCAGGATCTGAGCGTCGTCGCGGAGCAGCACCAGGTCTTGGCCTGAAACATGGACTAGGGGAATAAGATCAGCCCAGCCGAACCGATGATGTGTAAGGAGAAGAAGGGCGGTCTAGGTGCTCACCGGCAACGAAATAATGAGGGTTTCCGATCCTCATGAGCGACGTCTCCCTACTATCCTGTGCCAAGACGATTGACTGCGTTTTGGCTTGACGGAAAGGTAAGAACTCCATCGGCACGTCCACACGCATGCGTCTGACATCGGGAATATGGCTCGCGGACAAGTTATACACCAGCCGACCATCCGCCCGACTGAACACCCGCATCTCAATGGATCCGGAGATGAAGATATGCTGTTCGTTGACTTCGACGTAGTGAATCTCGCCGAGTGGGTTCCCATCGATTATTTGTTGCGTGTTCTCGATAGTTTGGAGGAGTTTTCCGGATTCGACGTCGAAGGTGTATGCTTTGTGGAAGGATCCAACAAGGAGTGTTGGGTAGACGAAGCGGAAGGCGCGGCCCCATTCTGGACTTTGGAGAAGGGCCCAAGGCGTGAAGTGGCCGCGGTTATCGGTACTGGGATACCGCTTTCTCGAGCTGTCGCTTTGTCGGTGTTGATGTGCGTCGGGAGGTGCAATTGTAGAAGGCTCCTTTCCCTCGCATTCCGTCGTCAACCGCCAGACTTCTTTGAACTCCCCAAACCGATCGAAGATGAGAAAACCGTTGCCATATTCAACGTGAGCCCACGAACGGACGTAATCCTGGGAGCGAATGAGTCGCTGTGAGATGTTGGAGGGTGCAGAGAAGGAGACTAACGAGGCTGAGCTCCCAGAGAACGCGATCGGTAGCCAGATCCGATACGGTAGTTCCACCGGTAGTTTGGGATGTGATGACGAGGCCGTGGGCTTCATCGACTTTGATTCGGTGAACGCGACTCCCGTTGGCTGAGTAGGTGCGGGCGTTGACGTCTCCTGAGCCTATCCACGCGGAGTGCATGTTGAAGAGATATCGAGCTGTTTCCGAGTTTCAGCAATGAATCTGGGCATAGAGGTTGCAACACTCACAAAACTTTCTCCAGGTATCAACATATCTGAGCCCGCGCAAGGTATAAGATGACTTCGCTTGATCGAAAGTGACATTCATAGAGGAGATGTAGCGATGGTGACATGCTGCTTGGTGATAGAGAGTACTTTGATGGGTTTGAAAAAATGTATGCCATGACCTTGATGTGAGCACGATGGCATGTAAACTTGGGAGGGGTAGGTACGAGAGTATCTGGAGCAAGATCTCCGGCGGAAGGTCAGAGATATGGACCATGACAAGGAAGTGTTGGCAAGCGTAAATCTGTCTGAAAACCAAAATTGCATCAAGATGAGAACATCTACTATGGTCGGCACAAGACGACGTACGTGTACTCGTTGACGAGAGTATATGTGAGGAGGAGGTCGAGAGTGATGGTGGAGTTGTTGGCCAATGTGCAGTTGGCTAAGACTCGGCTTGGCTCGGAGAATAACAGCGCCAAATATTGCCGAAAGCGGACGGACGTGTGCTCGTCGCGTCGCGACGCGTCCGTTGTCTCATTCTCTCCTTAACTTCCAGATGTCCATCTTCGTTTCCCTCGAGAACTTTTCGTATTCAGCATTTCTGTCACCTTTCCTTGATTCTACCGTACGGTTTAACGTCAAGAAGGCCGTCTTTCACGGCGCGCGCCGGTCCGTCACGACCTACTACTACTAGGAGAGTGCGACCTCGAATATAGTGAAGCCTGGAGGATCCTGGAGGATGCAGATAACGGAGGAACGATATGACAACTCATGACATGACGGTGGATGATAACCCCAGTAAGATGCGATGACCCTCTACGATCCCACCGCTGGCGCGACTTCTCTGACCGACGCCCGCCCGGGCCATCAGCCACTCAGAACATGGAGACGCGTTGGCGCAGTGCTCACATCTACAGCCCTTCGGAACACGAAGCGTATTCACCAATCACACTCTTAGCGGTCATGTCTCTGCGCATATAGTCACTGTTCGTCCTCTCATTTGTTGGTCTCAACCTCCTACTGAAGCTGCCTTGGGCGCTTTGCAGGTACTTCCCTACACTCTTTGACTATCTTATCCTCTATGCTTTCGACGCCATTCTCCGGACGACTTTTACAAATGGTGTCCTATGCTGTCTCTTCTTTCATTCTGCGCCGCTCCCCGGCAATATTCATAAGGATATCGCCCTGACGCACTTACAATTTTGGCTTTTCTCTCCAAGCGGAAGCAGATTGGATCATTGGAAGCAGATCTATAGATCCACCTGATCTCGGCTGCTCCCAGCTCTGATTTGTATTTATCTGGTATTTTCTTTCTCTGTTATTTTACTGATCGTCCGTTTTAAGGCATCGAGCAATTAGGAAGCCATGCTTGCTTGCTGCGAGCGACTCGTCCGATGCAGCTCCTCCGTCCCCTCATCCACTCTCTTCCCCTCGACCAAGCCAGCATCCCTGGCTGTATGGCAGTGAGCTCATATTTCTGCTCTTCGTGTCTCTCGACATGCTCGCTGACCCATTTGCAGTGCGATGACCGCTCTTTCGTCCAAGTCCGCGATGCTTACTGCCGGCTCACCCACAAACAACTCCAACTGTTCTGCTCCGTCAGATCTCTCCCGATCACAGGCTCAGTCGACGACCTTGCCACCCGTCTCGCTCATCACGATGTCCAATCCTATCCCCTCTCCTTCTCTTCCTCCACCGTGAACTTGAACGGCCACCACGCCATCATCGCGCACCACCCCGCGTCTCCCAAACGTCGCTTCCGCCCGGTCAAGGCCCCTGACCTTCCCGTCGAGCTCATGGCCGACATTATGGACCACCTCACCTCGGCGACTGGGAACTCTCCAAAGCTGTAGGCGTCCCCACGTCGCTCACCCAGCCCGCCGCCTGGACACGCGCGAGCCAGATGGACCAGGCCATGCTCACGGTACTGGGTACCTGCCGCTCATCCGCGCGACCGACCCGTTCGCGCATCCGCCCACGAAGATCGGTGCGATCTTCACGGTGCGCTTCGAGTACGTCCACGTGTTGGAGTACTACCTCACGCAGTACCCGGGCGTGTTTCGGACGGTGTTCACGAAAAACGACATCGTACCGGTGACAGCGTCGCTGCATGGACGCGTCGCGGTGCTGAACTGGTGGCGGACGATGCGCGTCGAGCATCCGGATCTGTTGCCCATCCCTTCGCGGACCTCCCTCATCGAGATCGTCGACGGTGCGTCCCGGAACGGCCAGGTCGCGTCGTTAGACTGGTGGTTGTACTCTGGCATTCCTCTGGAGTACACCGAGGCCGCTCTAGAGACGGCGAGTGCGCGGAACCAGCTGGACGTGCTGCAGTGGTGGAAGGATCGTGCGGAGGAGCGTCAGGTGCAGTTGAAGATCGGACGGGTGATGGACATGGCGAGTACGTCAGGGAACGTGGAAGTGTTGGAGTGGTGGTTGAGGTCGCAGTTGGATTTCAAGTACGACAGGCAGGCGATGCACCATGCGAGTTGTCATGGGAAGGTGCGCGTGCATTCCTCTTTGGTCAATTGTATTTTCCTGATAGTGGAGCGTTTCGCAGGTCGACGTCCTCCAATGGTGGCAGTCTTCCAACCTTCAGCTCATTTTCGACGCCGACTGCCTCATCGGCGCCACGAAACACAACCGCCCCGAAGTGCTCGAGTGGTGGGACAAGTCCTCCCTGCCCATTCAGTACCGTATGTGCGACATCGAGGAGGCGTTGGAAGATGCGATCGGCGGAGGGGAGGCAGCGAGGGCGTGGTGGACGAAGAAGGGCGTGGATTTTAACGCGAACGATACGGAATGGATGAAGTCGAGGGATTTGAATTGATTTCTTTTAGTGAGCTGAGGAAGTTTTTGTTGCGTGCTGTTCTTTTCTTGCTTTACGATCAACATATCGGTTGTCGTCTTGGTTGTGTCCACTATCCTCCCAACTCCTGCATTTGTCTCTTGTTCTTGCATCTCAATCATCATCTATCTATGCATCATTGTAGACTACTCATCAATGTTCTCTTCCCACTCATACACGCAACCAATGTTTATTTACTGTAACGTCCGACTGCAATGGATGTATTTCTTGTCTCTCTACTTCACCCCTGATCAGAGCAGTCGGTCGGCGATCGGACGGTATCACACTGGTGAGAGTTGTGGGTATGTGAGAGCTCCAAGGCATCTCGGATAGTTGGATAGATATGTGCAGAATGCAGAAATAGATTTCGAGAATAATGACAACGATGCTATGTACGAGATGAATGTAATGCAAGAGAGAATGGGGACGAGGATGAAAATGCCGGAGAATAGATACTATAAGAATACAGATGCGTACAAATGAAGTGAAATGCTGGATGGTATATGTCACGTATGACGAAGCATGATGAAGATAATGCACAGAGAAAAGCAAAATTTGCATGAAAAAGAAGAAACACAAAACACAAGACCCGAGAACCATTAGACATAAGCAGGGAACCCCATCGAGTACGCGTTCACGTCCGCGTCCACAAAGGCGTACAGCATCTCAGAGCCAGGCGCGAAAGTGGTGGGGATAGGCTCAGGCGAAGGCGAGTTGGAGAAGTCCGAGCTCGGAGGAGAGGGCGGGAACAGCGACATGTCGTTCCAGGCAGACCCGGCCTCGAGCTTGGGGGACCAAGAGGCGGGGTGGAGGGTGGGCATGCCCATCTCGGGAGCGGAGAAGATGGGGTTGGGGAGGAACGTGCTAGTAGAGGAGGAAGCAACGGGAGCGGGGATGGGAAGACTCTCGGTGAACTCAGGAACACCCATCGAAGTGAGCATGGAGGAGAAGGCGTCGAGGTTCCAGCCGTCGGCCGCACATTGGCTCTGAGAGATGCTCTGGACTGGCGCGGAGTCGAACTCGGGGAAGGAGATCGGGGCGGCGGTGAGCCCGAAGATACCGTTTAGGGTGGTGTTGTCGAGAGCAGCAGTGTAAGTGGGAGTGGATGAGGGCTCGGGAGTAGATGGTGCGGAGGCGGAGAGGCTGGAAACCGTGTAGTCGGAGGGGACGGGGGATCCAAACGACGTGAGGGGAGTAGGAGCCCATGCAGCAGACGCTTCAGGCGACGAAGTCGAGCCGGACTCGGATGTAGTAGGGGTGGGAGCAACCGGGAGCATGTCCTTCGTGATGAGACCTTGCTTCAACAGGAGCTCAGGCTTGAGTTCTTTGGTCTGAATGACGCGTCGGTAGGGTTGGTAACGCGTCGTGCTCGACCTAGTAGGGACAGCCTTGTCGCGAGCGGCGCGACGGAGGGGGATATGTCCGTGTACGGTCTTGCGATGTCTGGTCAAGGCGGCTGGGTCGCAGGAGGCGAAGTCGCAACCTTCTTCGCGGCAGATCTGGTTCTTCCACCCAGAGCTAAGGTAGAAACATGATGATGAGAATGGATGGAACAGTAGTGTGAGTGAGGTACTCACTGTCTCCTCATGTGCGTTGCGAGGTTACCCTTCTGGAGGGTAGCGTGGTTGCAGCCTTCAATGGGGCATTGGAACATCCTGTCACTTGTGTGTGAGTACGATCGAAGGTGCTGTACGAGAAAAGAAGACATACAGTTCCTCCTTGTTCGAGGCGTGGATCTTCATATGACGGGTGAGGTCATATTGACGGGCGAGCTGCTTTCCGCATTGAGGGCAAGAGACCTTCTGGGGCTGCTGTAATGACCAAGTCAGTCGCGTGAATAATATGTGAGAAGAAGCTATGAACTCACCTCAGTCTGAGTGATCTCAGTAGCGAAAGTGGTAGTCTGGGGCTGGTAAGACATCTTGGTGAGGTAGTATGTAGAGGAGAATGTGCTGAAAAGCGGATGTATTCAAGTTCGAGGGGCTGGAGGGCTTTGGAACTGCCGAATCAAGGCCAGCGTCCCCTCCGTACTTATAGCAAGGGCCCCCCGCCATCGGGAGGGCACAAGCGCTGGGCGAATTGGTTGCATGAGGCGGGATGGGTGGGGAGGAGGAGGGCGGATTGAAACCTTCCTGATTTGGGACGAGCGGCGTGAGCCACTCGTCGCTGTTGCCTGATGGGGCAAGTCCGAATGTCCTTGTTCTGGCCCGAGTGGCTCAGTGTGCCACTCGAGACCTTGGATAGGCAGGTGAGACAAGCGAGTGGCTCAGGCGGCTCAGCACGAGTGGCGACCTTCCATGAAAGGAAGGTCGCATCTGCAGATTCGCCCGCCCTTCCTGCTGCTTGCTCGCCGGCGCTACCAATGTCAGTCTCTGCAAACAAACACTGGTTTGCTAAATCGCCATAACTGCAGCAAAATATCAACGTTCCGTGCACACCAGTTTGACACGATGCCGACGTACCTCTATTTCCTACGCACGGCGAGGGTCTGCGAGCATTCGCTTCATCTTAGAAAACGAGAGGGAAGAAGATATAGTGGCAGCATATGTGATGCTCTCTATCACTGCTTTCAGCACGTACTGAAAACCCATGAGATTGCCTCGAACTTGCGTTTCTGCACTTACAAGTTCACGGTCAAGTTATTGTCCAACTTTAGCGCCCTTTCAATGAAGATAATCTAACAACCGGCTATCTCCGG
Organism: Steccherinum ochraceum; assembly: GCA_004332605.1. Lineage (NCBI taxonomy): Eukaryota > Fungi > Basidiomycota > Agaricomycetes > Polyporales > Steccherinaceae > Steccherinum > Steccherinum ochraceum. The sequence continues at coordinate 8,811 of RWJN01000568.1, forward strand.
GGACGCGATAAGATGAGATGCATGACACGTCGTCACCATGATCATTGTGTCCGGGGCGCACCCATTGCCTTCACCGTGCAGCTCGTTCCCGACCACGTCCTTTCCTCCTCCTCCTCTCTCTGCTGGCCGACGCGCCATGGCTCGGAAACGCACGCCCAGCAGCAAAAAGGCCACTCTCATTGCTTTCGGTCTTGTAGCTCTAGCTGCATCTGTGTCGGCTTCGACCACTGCTCCAACGATCCCCACGCAAGACGCGTCACTTGCACATGAACAGTCCCAGCCAAACTCTCAGGCGGACACCGCTGCTGAAGGTGCGAAGATGCTCGTCTCGGAATGTTGTTGATACTGATCACATCTACCATGGTCTCTAGCTGCCCGGGCGTACAAGCAAGCTGTCGTGACATTGAACGCGCTGATCAATGCTCCTACAGCTCCTCGCCCCAATGACCGTCTCGTCAGCCCAAGTCACGGGCCTTCACTACTCTCATACATACTACCCAATGCTCAAGGTCAAGGACCAGTCGCCAGTGCAATTCGGATAGCAATGAAGTTGCGACATCAGTCATGGATACCCCGGTCGCTGAAGAACATGTTCACGGCGGAGTTGGGTGGCAAGAAGAAAGAGGATGAGATGACGGGACGGGCAGTCAAGGTCATCGACCTTCTGCAACACGCTGCAGAACTTGGAAACGCGGATGCTTTGTATACCCTCGCTCAGATATCCTTGGTATGTCCATCTCACAATTAGTCACAGAACGGTCACTCATTGGCTTGCAGACTCCCCCAACACCTTACTTCCCATCGAATCCGGCTCTCAGTTATGCCTCCTTCTCACATCATGCGAGAGAAACAGCAAACGCTTCCTCACAAGCTGCTATGGGATTCTTCTACGCGACAGGCTACGGAGGAGTGGTACCAGTGGACCAAGCTCGAGCACAACTATACCTTACATTTGCTGCACACGGTGGTCACAAGGGTGCACAAATGGCTTTAGGATACCGTTACTGGAGCGGAATCGGTGTGGCGGAGAACTGTATGACGGCATTGACTTGGTACGAGGAAGCAGCGGAGCAAGGTGAGCTGCAATATTCATACATCTTGCGATATTGTACTCAATGAATCATGTTAGCGATGGCCAAGTTCTTGTCAGGTCCACCGGGTGGACGAACGATGCCCATGTCACCAGCACGGCTTTCTGACTTGGAAGGCGGTGTGTACGGCCCAGGAGCCAGTGTGGCCTCCACGGGCATGAACGCGGGGAGACCAGTCATCAAGACTATGACTTCCCGAGCAGCAGGCGAGACCTGGGACGATCTGCTGGAATATTACTTGGTATGGTATTTCGTCTCGTAATATCATGCGTAGCGCTGACGCGTGTCACAGTTCAACGCCGACAGAGGAGAGGAAGACTTCGCTTACCGTCTCGGGAAAATCTTCTACCAAGGTAGCATCTATAGCAATCCAGGTGGCATTGCTTCTGGAGGCGACGGCGCGGCCAGCATCGCGCGCGACTTCCATCGAGCCAGGCACTACTTCCTTCGCATTGCCCGTCAAATCTGGCCTTCGGACCCTGCAGACCCGCGTAAAAACCGCCGCGCCACGAAAGAGGACTCCCCTCGTCAAGCCGGCTTTGCTCCGTATGCCGCCGGGTATCTTGGGAGGATGTTCTTGAGAGGTGAAGGTGTCAAGCAGGATGCGGCTATGGCTCGGATGTGGTTTGAGCGAGGTGCGGACTACGGCGACAAGGAATGCTACAACGGATTGGGTATCATTTGGAGGGACGGACTGGTGGATGGGAAGAAAGACACGAAGAAGGCGGCTGGGTATTTCATGTCAGCGGCGTCACAAGAGCTTGCGGACGCACATGTGCAACTCGGAAAGCTCTACTATGGTATGCAGGTCATGAATGCTTTGCGTGTCACTCAGCTGATATTTCCGTAGACTCGGGTGATACGAAGACCGCAACGGTCTACTTCGAGCAAGGAATCCGTCAAGGCAACCCTTTTGAAGGGTACTACTACCTCGCAGACCTACAAGCGCGTATCGCTCGCCAGGCAGGAACGCCTCGCGAAATAGTCGGTAGCACCTGCGCTGTTGCAGTATCGTTCTACAAGCTCGTGACGGAACGTGGTACTTGGGGAGAAGACCTGATTGTGGACGCTGATGCGCAATGGCATTCGGGCACGGACCGAGGGAAGGAGATGGCCATGTTGCGGTGGTGGATCGCTGCGGAAAGAGGATATGAAGTTGCACAAAACAATTTGGCTTTCGTGCTTGACCAAGGTCAGCTCTTGCGTTCCCCTTGGCTCTGATTTGTCTGACTGTCCACGTTCCGTGTATAGACAGAAGTATTCTTCGCGCGACGAGGTTTGCTCCAATCTCCCCCTCCAACGACACGGCAAGACTTGCCCTCACGCAGTGGACGCGGTCCGCGGCGCAACGCAACGTCGACGCCTTGGTCAAAGTCGGCGACTACTACTATTACGGCTTGGGCGTCCCTGATGAGCACGAAACCTCCCGCTACGAGAAGGCTGCAGGCTACTACCAATCCGCCGCCGACACCCAGATGAGTGCACTGGCGATGTGGAACCTCGGCTGGATGTACGAAAACGGAAAGGGTGTGCCCATGGACTTCCACTTAGCCAAACGGCACTACGACCTCGCCCTAGAGACCAACTCGGAGGCGTACATGCCTGTCACTCTCGCCCTTATCAAGCTGCATATCAAGAGTTTGTATCATACGTTGATGGGAGGCCCGGAAGGACTCAACTTGTTCCGGACAGTGGAGGAAGATGAGAGCTATTTTGCGGAGCGGGGTGGTCAGGATGTTCAGCACGACGGAGAGGGTGGGGAAGCTCATGGGTCGGATGGTGAGGTGCAAGATGACAGTCCGTGGTATCTCGGAAAAGCAAGGGATGAGTTCAACAGGCGGCAGCAGCGTGAAGAAGTTGATGGCAGCGAAGATGATCCAGTGCAGGTCAGTAATACCCGTTGCAACCTTGACGCTCTTTCTGACTTCGTTGCCTTCAGTGGGCGAGAGACCGCAGGGCTGCTGAAAACGAGCGTGACGGTGATTTTGGTCCAGAGGACTATTTTGACGGAGCCACAAGGGGCGGACATCGGGGCGACGAAGACGTCGACGAGTTCCTGGAGACGATGCTGCTGGTTCTGCTGTGCATCATGGTCTCGACGCTCCTGTTTATCCGTGGACGGTGGGTTGAACGTCTTCGTCGCGCAGATGACCAGCAGCAAGGTGATCAACAGGCGCAGAACGGGCAACCACCAGCACAACCCGCTGGTGGGTTGTATCCACCACCAGGTGCGCAGGCGGCGCGTAACAATTGGAATATCCTACGGTAGTCGCTGCTGTGGATCTCTTGATGTATTCTTGCTTTCATGGATTTATTTGTAGCAATGAAATCGCTTTCGTTGACTGTCTTGGCTTCGCGAACTGTGGCTTTGAAGGAGGTTTGTGGCCAGCGGCCGAGAAAGGATCGACCGGCGCTGTCCGCTGCAAGCGCCTGAACATTGAGCAAGAAGTTCAAGGGCGCTTTTGAATTTACGCCTGCATCATACGTTCCTCTCGCCTGAATCCAACTCTGCATCGCCTCCTCGCCTCCTTCGCTTCCTTTCTTGCTACTCGCGTCGCGACAAACCAGACTTATACCGCTTCCCCTTATTTACTGCCATGACTTTCGACGCATCAAAGCTCGAAACCCGCATTCGTGCTATCCTGCAGTCTCCTGGAATCGACCTGGCCACCATTAGCGCGAAGCGTGTCCGCAAACAACTCCAGGAGCAAGACCCCAGCTTGACCGCTGACGTCGTCAAGGACAACAAGGAGGAAATCGACAGAATAATTGGACAGGTGTACGAGGAGGTAAGCGCGGCCCAGCAAGCAGAGCAGGACGGTGGAGACGAGGAGGGCGGGGAAGAGGAGAATGAGGACGTGGAGGACGTGAAACCGGAGAAAGCGAGCTCGAGCAAGCCGGATAAGAAACCCAAAAAGTCGCGAAAAACTAAAGCGGTGTCGGCGGACGCGGAGCTCGCGAGGCAACTCTCCAGCGAGCTGAACGGCCGCCCGAGGAGCGCGAAGAAGGCACCAGCACCAAAACGCGGTACCAAACGAAAGAGCGCGGAAGTCGTGGACTCGGATGGTGAAGGGGACGAAAGCGTGGAGAGACCGAAGAAGAGAGGTGGTGGATTCAGCAAGGAGTATACCCTAAGGTCAGTAATGCACTCTGCTCAGCTAGGAGACTTTGGCCTAATGCATCGTGCAAAAACCAGCGAGCCCCTTGCGGCCCTCCTCTCAGCAGAGAAAATGTCTCGCCCGCAAGTCGTGAAACATCTTTGGGTGCATATCAGGGGTGAAAACCTTCAGAATCCAAGCGATAAGAGGGAAATTATATGCGACGATGGCATGAGAGCAGTATTCGGTGTGGACAAGATGAACATGTTCACTATGAACAAAATGCTAGGCCAGTGCGTATAATTCACGTCCTATATGTCCAACTCTGTCCTAATGTCGTTCAACCTGCTCAGACACCTCTATGAGCCCGAATCATGACACCCGCGATAAATAATTCGTCTTCCGACGTTTCCACCGGATCCTCTGCTTGGCTGCTCTCCCGGTACCCAGTATCCTTCCATTAATGGCTTCGTCCTATCACGGAATTCGGGCCCTTGTCAACCTATACATTACATCCTTCCAATCTTTCGTTGTGGCGGTTTTCATGCCGACTATGTTGTGCTAAGTAACTCCTGTGCATAATACATTCTGTTCATCGACATTGAACCTCGGGTCTATGACTGAGCATTGAGACCCTATGCGTCCCCCCTGCCGTTGTTGGACTCCGGCTACTCGGATAGGGACTTGAGCAGAACAGACATGACGTGGCGAGTATTGGTGGTGGTCGTAGACACGTCGCGTGGTGTAATCGAAGGAGTTGCTGAGCCCTACTCACGCAGTCAATAAATGCTACAAAAACCGCATTGCACAAATACTCACCAAGCGGAAAGCATACCAAGCCAAGAAGCGACGTGCATTCGCTCGCGCTTGTTCCGTGGTATGCCCACCCAGGGGAGGTAAGCCCGAATCATCGCGCGGAGGCGCGAGTCGCGTATACATCCACACAGACTCGTGTTCCGGATACGCTTGTAGAAGAGATTGGATGTGTTGCGGTAGCCGGTCTTCGAAGTCGTCATTTGAACTGCGCGGAAGGAGTGCGGACGATTGTGTGACCAGCGGAAGGATTAGCTCGTCGATGGCGTGTAGGTATTGCATGGCAGTGTAGTCGGACACATGTAGGTCGACCCATTTCATGATCGACGCGTGCTCGTCTACCAGCAGCGTGACAAGTTTTGCGAGGTCTGCGGATCTGGCTTCCAAGGCTTGCCTTGTCAAGAATACAAGTGCATCGAAGACGCGTCTTCTGTGGCTCCAAGCAAAATAATTCCGTTGATACGTCTCGGCCGCTCGAGAGGTGACGACCAGCTCTTCGGAAAGGACCGATACGGGGAGGCCAGCATCGTAAAGGATGTCCTCGTCCATTATCAGGTCTTCGTCTTGTTCTGAATGATTCATCTTCGACGTACTGCCTATACGCCGCAGCAGCCATCTCCGGTGATGCCACATGATGCTTTGTTTGGAGCATTCCCGGAGAGTTAAGAATGCCGCGTTGAGACGTAGCTCAAGCGATGCATCCACCAGGCCGGCGATGACGAGGCGTTTTCTTGCATTGAGAGCGGTTTGGTGAGCAGGATTGACGAGAAGAAGAACGGCTGATGAGGAGATGAGATTATTGACGACGTCTGTACTGTCATAGACCTCCGTGCCGAGGTGTTTGGAAGATGGGCAAGAACGGAAGACCTCCACAGCCTGCAGGTAAGCCTTGTGGGCTGTCTTCTGAGGAATACCGAGATTACCCTCGGTCATGAGGTAGTCTTGACCGGTGGTCAACCATACCTCCGGGTCTCCTGGTAGGAGTTCAATGGAAGACCTGGCTTGTAATGCAATCCATGAGTATCCCAATCAATAATGCTGACAATGTGCCAGAGGAAAACGGAACTGACGGGAGGTTGTCGCCGGTCAGCACAGCGCCTATAGATGCAACGAGTGACATCTGAGTTCTCTGCAATTGCAATGTATCGTGTCTGAACGTCGATTTGCTGCTGTCAAAGTTCTCCAGTGTTACAGTGCCCGTGGTAGATGCGACATCGACGGAAGCGAAAGCACAGTCGATCTTATCACCGGCAACAGCCGTGCAGTGATCGAAAGGCTCAAAATGGAAACTTAGATGTTCGACGATTGTTAGTTGCAGCGAGGAAGGTCAGGACTAGGCGACGGATAGGAGGAGTTTGCGACAGAAAAGAGAAGACCATTGATTGGAAGTGCGTGAATAAGATATTGCGGTATGTACGTAGTAAGTAATAAGCTAAAAACAGCGCCGCGCCACAGCTACAGTGAAGACAACGTGTTCTAACAACCCCGTGAATCATGTGAACTAAGAATACAAAACATGAGCAGTCGTTATTCCGTTAGAAATCCCAAAGAGTGCCCTGTTCACAAAGTCAGATATCTTTCAAGAGCGCTCGCGGCAGATGGTACTCACAAATGCTGGGATGCCAACCTCCTTGCAGCCCTCCATGATCTCCTTGTTTCCGTGGTAATTTGACGTGATAAACACTACCTCAGCTCCCCACGAGGTGTAAGTCTCCTTCACAAGCTTCATAACATCTGGGCGGCCGCCTACAGTACGTGGGTCAGCTTTGGTGTCCCAGATTTCACACGTGAGAACAGCTTACCTCGCGCCTTCGAGTCCCACAAAGTCATTCTCTCCGGGCCAATGTGTTTGTGGATCAGGCCGGATATGGTTGGCCCGAATGTCTTCTCCTGGTCAGATCCTATCCAAATGAGATACCTGCAATACAAATGGCGAGTCAGCATCATGATGGCGTGAGGGCGCTGTGGTTGACACCGCGGGAATGGGGCGGCATATGAGCACCGCCGGGTGACGACGCGATGAGCGAAATGAAAGTAAGCTCACCAGTCTGGGCTCTGCGAAAATGGAAAAGCATAAGCCACAACGTATGGAATTCGGAAGGGGTGCTGTGCTTACCTGCAGACATGTTGACAGTGCTGCCCCCAAGCCCGTACCAGTGCATACACGGATACCTCTCTTGTACAGCGTTGATGTATTTGAAACACCGGCAAACTGGATGGGCAAAAGCTCGTCAGCGGGCCGGTGGATTGCAGCGTCGTGTGTGAGATCCCTACCTTGAGCTGACGCGTCCATACGTGAGTCGGCGGGTCGTTGACCAAGCTACGGGTAAAGTCTCCCTGCACACCGCAGATAAGGTAGTGGTACTTTGCGTGAGTACCCTCGCTATCGGATAGGGTACGGTGAGCATCCAGATCGATAATCTAAAGGGGCCGATACTCACGAGATAATCCCGAAGGCGTGGTATTCCATGATCGAAGAGCGAGAGATGCGAGCCAGCAATCCTTGCTGCATGCCCCGTTCGAAGCGAACAATAGCCACCTTCGGTGAAGGCTGGAATGAAATCAGTCAGCCATACCTCTGCGTGCGTCGCGGGAATCGCTTACCACTTCAATGTCGACAGCAACTTCTCGGACTGTGAACCATGGGATGAGAATGCTGTTCAGAGTAGTAGATCAGTGAGCTGCCCCACGTGCGACTCCGGAGTTAGCAAATTTGACACTCACAAGACGGTCATTCCAAATGCGAACCAGAAGTCTTGCTGCCGGATGACCCGGATGCCATTGGGATTCCAAGAATGCGTGTCGAGATCGTAGCTGTCTCCGAGGACCACGAAGACCCAAGCTGTAGAACAACATTTCCGTTAGTTTTGCCTGATTTTGCAATGAGATGGCGCGACATGGCGCAGGGAGCATCGGGCGCAATGAAGTGCTGCGGGATACGGCGTCGACTCCATGTGCGAAAATGTGCCCGACTTTGAGCGGTCATCCTTGGAAAGATTTACTCACTCGAGAGAAGGCCAAGCCTATCCACAGCACGGTAATCAGTGAACCGGAGCGCCTACACGTCTAAAAATACTGATGTACTCACCACCAATGAAGCGATGGTGCCTCTCAAACATGCTGGGGGACGGCGTGAGATGAACGTCTTCGGCGGCACGCGGAAGACACTCACTTATGGTGTGTATTGCGCACCCAAGGGAACGCGCTACCGATGCTGATGGCGACGGCGAGGTTAGTGATGACGCCCATGATGAGGACGGCATCGTGGTTGTCTTTGTGGTCGATGAAGATGAGGGTTACTCGGAAAATGAGCCATGCGAAGCCAGACGTTGCGCATCCGGAATGAATGCCTCCCAAATGCTGGAGGGAGGATGTGCAACCTAGACGGAACCACAGTGGTGTCCACTGGCCGTCAGACGCGAATGTCACTAATTGCAAAGCAGTATGCATGCACATTGATCTACGTACCTTTGCGAAGCATTTGTTGACGATCAGGTAGAGAACACGGCCGAACAATTCGTTTCGCATCAGGATGGCGAACAGCAAGTTGCCAAGGACGAAGGCGCCTGTGTACTTCCTTGGGTATTTCCAGACATTCATTGCAGCGAGAAGCAGGCCGATGCCGTTGAATAGCACGACAATCGTAAAGAATCTCCTGCAACGCGAAATGAGTATCAATGGGGCCTGCCTGGGGGAATATTAGTACTTACCGATACGCATTGTACCAGAGCTGAAATCGTATCCATCGGCTAATCTTCCTCTTCGGCTTCGCCGCTGGTTTGGTAGTCGGGACGAGTGCAGGCAGGGCGGTCAGGTCCGCGACCTTCTTCTCGTCTGCGGCGGGTCGGCTGAGGTTGTTGATCGTAGCATCATGAGAAATCTGAGAAAGTACCGGGACGGTTGGAAGGACGACTTCCAAAGTGCCCTTCTCTGGGTCTTCAGCTATCGGCGTAGACAGAGGCATGTCGTCGTCGAGGAGCGTAGGAGAGCGGGAATAGACAAGGGGATGACCACAAGACCAAATGGGGCGGGGAAGCTCAATCACCCCGGAGGAGGAGAAGGGGGAATTAAACGAGGAGGACCTCACAGCTCGGTAGGAACTGGGCAAGGCTGGAACTGAATGAGGAGACAATGCAGGTTCCTAGATAAACCCGAGGTCTTTTAAAAGCGGGGTGAATCCGAGGTGACTGCGACCACATTTTCCGGGAAGCCGGTGCGCTTGGGAAGCCGCGCCAGAAGCCCCAAGGAGGAGGAGCAGGAAGTGACATGCTCACGACAGGCATCGGAAACGTTTCACACAGCTTATCGCGCTCCCAACCTGGCGTGAACCAGCAGCATGGGAGCCACGATTTCGGCGTGTATCTGTGAGAGCTGGCAGAGTCTGAGCAGAGTCTGAGCGACTCCCATCACGCTGGAATCATGGCCGTCCTCCTTCAGGCGCGATCTCCGATCCACTGCGGCCTCTGGCGCCCACACCACGCGTCTACCAACGTGGCCTGCGAGTCACCGACTCCTCCTCTTCCCCGACGTGCGCCTCGGTCTACTCGGTCTTCTTTCCTTCCGTCCCATTGTGCTCAACATTCGACAGCACCACCGTACCCCGTCGGAGCAGCAGAGAACGGTGGGTGCCTCGGCGAAACAGAACATTTTCTGCTGCGAATCTTCCTTCCGCGCAATGCTTACTGACGTGTACACTCCGAGCTGGATCTTTGCGCGGGTTGCCGCTCATTTGGCTGCAGCTCTCGTCACTTGCTGTGCCGCTAACACTTTCGTTCACATGCGGGACGTTTTCTTTCACTGTCTAGAGTGTTCCTGGTCGTACCAGGCAGCGGCCGCTGCGACATCTGCATCGTCGCCACAGTTTCCCTGGTACAATCCCGGCTGAAGACGCGGATATTCAGACAGCGACGAGCACATCTGTACGTTTGTGGATGATGGTTCCTACGTAGCTTTCGCTTTCTCACGTTCTCCCACCAGGATCCACGGACCCGAGACAATGGGCGGTCGAGCAGCTCTGCACCGTTCGTATCCTGTACCGCTCTGCGGGGTGTATGCGGCATATCCACTCCAATCTGTGCCGATCCTTGGCCGGGACACGTACCATGGACTCGTCTCGACCCGAACGATCGTCTTTACAATGTCAACTTCCGAGAGCAGTCTTTGTGCCGGACAGAACTCACAGAAGCCGCATAGCATGTCGACTCTTTTGGCGGCAGAACACAATTTTTTGTGGTTGTGGCTGTCGACGAAAAGTCACGGCTTGGTCTCCGTTGCTACCGATACACGGTCATGGATGACGGTCGATCCTGTCAGTGTCATGTATAATCGAAACTGCGGCTCTCAAATCACTCTTGCTTTGGAAGCCGTTCCGAGAGACCTCTGCTTTGCACCGTCATATCGGCGCAGATCCAGCTCCACTGTATACACTTAGTCGAAAGATCGGCCCTCTTTGTTCGATCGCACAATCACAACCTTTCTCTTCGGGTCTGCCCCACCGGTCATCTCGGCCACAGAGTTGCAAGCTCGTCGACTACCATACGTGACTGGAAGACGAACTTAACTCCTTCGTGATGGCTTCGGCCTAACTCTAGGCCCTATTCCACCTCAAACCTTGTCTGCTTATTTGGGTGTGCCAACCAGCGCATACAATATTGCACAAGTGGTACGTTGCGCTCATATCTGTAGCTTCGAGGCCCTTGTGATGTATCGTCTGACAACGCCGCTGAATGACAATTTGCACACTTTGCCGTTCTCATTTTTTTTCGCCCGGTGTGAGCCGACTTTTCAAGAAGAGTTTAGCTCACAACGGCTGGTTGGAGAGTTTGCGTGTCAATGTTCATCGATCATCTGTAGCTCTTGCGCTCACAGACCGGCGAGACACTCCCATCAATGCGATGGCATAAGTGTCACATCGCTATGAAAGAGCGGGATATGTGGGCTCCTTTTCGTTACTAGCTCTATTGGCTCTGAAGACACTCCGAAATGTCTTGGCTCAATGGGTACACATCGTCACTGATGGCAGTATTGTGATTGCGACAACACTCACTTCAATTCCAACCTACAAAACTGCCACGGCACTTCAAAGAGCACAACGCCACGGCACGCAGTTTTCATTGTGATGTTTGACTTCTCGCATGCTCCCAAGACCCTTTGATTGTCCAGAAACCGCTGGACAAGAGCCAGATTGTCTATTTTTCTCATTGTACCGAGCATCTGCCTCACGAAGGTCGCGTCTACATGAGCAGAATGAATAGAAACGCTGCGAACCACATACAATCGTCCGAATTCCAGCGTCG